>PVLC010002937.1:61525-77939 GCA_004027655.1 Graphiurus murinus
CGCTTGTAATCCCAGCATTCGGGAGGCTGAGACCGGAGGATCCGGGTTCGCGGCCAGCCTCAGCTACCTAGTGAGGCACTCCGCAACTTAGTGAGACTCGGTTTCAAAATAAAGAATAAAAAATAGGGCTGGGGGTATAGCTCGGAGGTAGAATGCCCCTGAGTTCAATCCCCAGTACCGCAAAAAAAAAAAAAAAAATCTTTCTCCTTTACTTCTATTTTTTTAAACATTTCCCCTTCTTTGTATTGTCTCCTCAGGTAAGATTAGCCTTTTATTCATTTTTGCAGTACTGGGAATGAAACCCAGAGTCTTCTGAGCTAGGCCAGCTCTCTACCACTGAAACATATTCCTCACAAGCTCTCTTTTGCTTTTAAAAGACTTGCCTGATGAGGTCATCCCCACCCAAATAGTCTCCCTATTTGGGTCAGTTGATTTGAGATCTTAATGTATCTGCAAAGACTCTTCACAACATTACCTAGATTAATGTTGGAATAACTGAGATTAGGTGCATCTACTCTAGATGCCAGTAATCTTAGGAGGCCATCTTAGAGTTCTGTGTAGCACATACTGTTTTTTTCTTTTGTCCTTTTCTGATACATTTAGTACTTGAGTCCCTTAATAGATTTTTAAAAAATATTAGATACCACTCTCCTTTTAAAAATACTCCAATTGTTTCCTATTGCACTGGAGATAAAATAGACCCCATCCATTCTTCACCCCTAACTGGAGACTGGGCATGGATTTTTCTATTACTATAGCAACCAAAGTGGTGTGCTTTGATCTGCATTTGTAACAACTGCTTGACTTTGAGATTGATGCTTTTAGAATATTCCACAATCACACCTGGATCCCCCATATTGAGCCTCATTTTCATCTCTGATTTCTATATTAGGAACTCCTAAGTTTATATGGATAGCCCTAACCTCACTTCTGAGGTATGACCTCATATATTGAACTGTCGCTTTGGCATTTCCACTTAGGTGTCTAATAAGCAACTCCGATTAAAAACATTTAAAACAGAACTCCTCAATAAAAGAACTTGCAGTTCTCCACCACGTACATGCTTCTGTATTCAATATACTTTTTCAGTGTTCAAACTTCCGTCATTCATTCTTCCTCTTCCCCTCATAGCACACATGTGATCCATCATCAAGTCTTGTAAGTGGTAATATCTACAAAATAATCCTGAATGCATACACTTCTCTTTATCTCTTCTTCTATTACCCTTGTCCAATGCACCATCATTCCTTGGCTAGATTAATGCAACATCCCTTTAGCAGATTTCCCTACTTCCACTCTTATCCCATTTAAATCTACTCCCTATATAACAGTCAAAGGGATTTTTCAAAAATTGTAAATTAGTTCATTCCCTCACTGTAAATTATCCCATGGCAGGACGCAGCAGTGTATGCTTATAATCTCAGTACTTGGGAGGCTGCGACAGGAGGATCACAGCTTTGAGATCAGCCTCAGAAACTTAGCAAGATCAGCCTTAGTAATTTAGTGAACTCAATTTCAAAATAAAAAACATATACAATGCTAGAGGTATATCTCAGAGGTAGAATGCCCTTGAGTTCAATCCCCTGTACCAAAAAAAAAAAAGAGTAAATTATCATATGGCTTCCCATTATTCTACTAATGAAATCTAAACCACCTACTTCAGCTCCAAAAACTTTAAATGGTAGATCTCCCTGCCTGCTTCTCTAATGTTCTAGCCTCATTGACCAAATTTGTTCTCACTTCAGGATGTTTGCCTTGGTTATTCCTTTAGCCTAGATAGGCTCATGTCTGCCTCCTTTTCATTTAGGTCTTGGACTAATTGTCTCCTCAGTCTTCTTATTTAAAGCATCCCAACTCTCATCTCCACTTCTAGCCTAGATCACTATCACATTACTATGTTTTATTTCATTGATATTACTGATGGCTTTCCACAATGATGTTATTTACCTGCTTAATGTCTTTCTCCTCCTCCTACCAAATTTTTAAGTTCCATGAGAATAAGTTTGGTATCTGGTTCACTGCAGCATCTCCAGCCATTGAAACTATTCATGGCACAGAGTAGTCACTCAATAAATACCTGTTGGCTGAACCAAGAAAAGAATGATGATCTGGATTAAAATATAGTCTCTCATACTCCTCAAACTTGGTGATTTGGATTGTGACCTTTTCTAAAGGCAGCCAGCCTGATTCAGTCATAATCTCCACCTTGGATCAGTCTTAGCACCTTCCCTCCTTACCACTGGAATTCCTGAAATGCTGAATAGTAAGCGCTGAGACTTTTATGATATAGGCTTTTCATAGGTTTTTCTAGGTGATTTATTTAGCCCAAATAAATAATGTTACTTGTTATCAGAACTAAGACAAATCTCTAGTGGAAGCCCCTGTTCTCAAACAGAAGTTCCAATTGATGAAGGAGCCATTTTATTGTGATACTAAATATATATGTATTTTATTCAGTCAAAAAAGTGTTTTCTGCTCTTACAAATGATTGACACCCAGAAAACCAGGACAATTGAAGAGCAATAGATAGTGAGATTATTGTAGTACTAAACCCACAAGTTTGTAGATATTAGAAACTATTGCAGATGAAGCCTTCTCAGGAGAATCACCAGTAACCATGTTGTTTACCATCCCTGTACTTTCAGGAAGAGACCAGAACAGAACAGTTCTGTGTTTGGTTAAAAGTCATAAACATAAAAGTCAATTAAGAGCAATACATCTGGGGCTCCCACCTGCCCTCAAGCACAGGTTCCCATTCAGCTATCTCTAATTTAACAACTGACAGTATCTTAATGACTGGAAAAGCAATAAATTCTGAGTAGTAGTCCTAATCATGCACTAAAATACAAAATTCTGCTTTATAGAAGTGAAACAGATGATTAATTATTTAATGAAAACATACCAAATATTGTATAATGTTGTCCTGAAGCCTTGAGGCTATTATCCCCCCTAAAGACTAAACAGAAGTTAATATTATTAGCAGGAAATTATACTTAGGAAATTCATGACATTTATTGCAGTTTGTTCTTTTTTGTTAAACAATTATCTGTCAACTTAAGACTGCCTTGGATTAGATTTTTTTTTCTTATTCAGGGTAATTAGCAGAGCAGTAAAACACAAAGGCCATATGAATAGCAAGTTAATTTTTATTTTTAATATCATGCAATAAAATTAACATTTTTCTTTTGGTGTATTTTTCTATGAATTTTAACATACACATATATTAGTTTAATCAACACAACAATCAGGATGCATCATTTTTCTAAAACTCCCCCAAACCTCTTTGTGTTATCCTTTTAGAGGCCCCCAACTTCTAATTCCTGGCAACCGCTGATGTTTTCTCTGCTTTTATCTTTTCAGGGATTTCATAGAAACAGAATCAAACATATTTAACCTTTCCAGATTGGCTTCTTTCACTTTGTGTAGTGGTTTTCAGGTTTATCTAAATTGTTCTTTTCTTTTTACTATTGAAAAGGTTCCATTGTATGGGCAGGACATAGCTCATCTAGCCATCTGCCCATAATAGCACATCAGAGATGCGTCCAATTGCTGGAGCTATAATAGAGCTACAATTCATATTCTTGTACAAGGATTAATGTGAATGCATTTCTCTAGAATGAATAACTAAGAGCATTTGGATTTAGGTCTACCATTTTATTATTAGTTTTCTGTTTGTACAATCTATTTTGTCCTCTGCTTCCCTGTTACTGTTTTCTTTTGAGTGATATTATTTCTAAATTTTCCAGTTTATCTTTTAAGCTTTTGACTATGTCTCTGTATATATATATATATATGTATATATATATGTATATATATATATATGTATATATATATATATATGTGTGTGTGTGTGTGTGTGTGTAGTTTCTTCAGGAATAATTAAATATATATTTAATTCTCAATATCCTTAGAACCAATATTTTGCTACTTAAGGTACAATGTAAAAAACTTACTAGCATACAGATCGTTTCTACTCCCCTCTTTAAGTTGCAGATGTCACATATATTACATGTATGTAGATCAACAATCCCACCAGACAATGCTTTAATTTTTATTTTCAACAAACATATTTTAAAGAAGTCGAAAAGGGAAGAGTCTATTGTATTTATGCATAATTTTACTATTTCTTTCCCTCTTCCCAAGGGAAGACAAAGAACAATAAAATTGTAAAGGAATGATGGTACCCCTGCATATCTGGACTGGAGTAGTTAATCCTAGGGACATAACTAAGAGATATATGTGAGATATGGAGGTTTAGAAGCTGGTAGAAGATAAATATTTTTTCAAAGAGTGTATTTAGTTAAGCTCACTGCAGCCCCAATTACCAGTGTCACTTGGGTGATCAAGGCTTGGTATGTGAAGGGCAGGCCTCCCAAAAGAAACTTTATGGCTTGCTGCATTTAGGGAAGGACAGGAAAAATGGTCTTCCCTGCAGTTCTAGTTCAAATGATTTCAGTTTGAAATAATCAATACACCAATGCAGCATATTTTGCCTTAGTTCCTTCAGCATCTTAATAGTAGCTGCTTTAAATACTTCATCAGGTAATGCCAATATCTGTATCACCTTGTCATTGGCAATTATTACTCATATTTTCTGTATGATTTGAGATTTTTGTGTTTACTCATATGCTGTGTAGTTTTGGTTTTTATCTTGAGCATTGTGAGACCCTTGGTCTTTTACTAAAACCATTGATAATATTTATATTTTGTTTAGCACACACTTGACCTGGTTACGTCAAGTGGATAGAGAAAAAGGAATGATTAAGCTCAAGGATTTCTACCACTGCTTTTAAACATTAGGAGTTCCCTTTTCTCCTTCTTGAAGCAGAATGAGTGAGTTCCCTCCCACATTTTCCATGTTTCAGTCACCTTCAAACTCAGGCTAGGGGATACCAAAGGAAGACAATGGTAAAACCACCACCTCAGTTGCACTTTTATTTCAGATATTCTTTCCTGAATCTCTTGCTGATATTTAGTTTTCTGAGAATTCAAATAATTGCACCATACATTATGTATAGCTTTTACATATAGGTTTTATTTTGCATTATATGGGATAAAATTGGACATCTTTACTCCATCATACCTAAAACTGTATCTATTTCCTGATTGCACCTAAAGAGATAAATGTGGAACTTAGTCATATAATGAAAGTATCACATGATTTGGAATTAAAATACTTGGGGTTTGTCTATCAACTGAGTGATCTTGATAAAGTATCAATCTCCTTGTATCTTGCTTTTTCATCTATACAATGGAAATAATGAAAATGTCTATTTCAGAAGGCTATTAGGAGACTAAAGGAGATAAGTGAGGTAAGCAGAGGTTACATTGAGAGGCATAGGATAAACATTGAGAGGCAGCCTGAATCTGATGAAAAAGAGAAAAAGAAATTGAGAGAATTAAGGCAGGATATATAGTATAGTCACAAAACATTATTTTGCAGCCAAACACACACACACACACACACACACACACACACACACACACACACACACACGGAGTGAAATACAGTATATATAAAGACACAAACCCAGAGAATAAAAGGGTGGTGTGGAATCAAGTATTATGGAGTCAGGGTGTATATCGGTAGAAAAATATGTACTTAGCATGAACAAGGACCTAGTTTCAATACCCATCACCAATCAAAAATAAAACTAGCAAAATTAAGAGTTAACATCCATCTTGCAATCTTAAGGTTGATGTAGAATCAAGAATTCTGGGGTCAGGGTGTATCTCGGTGAAAAGGTATGTACTTAGCATGAATAGGGACTTAGTTTCAATACCCATCACCAATCAAAAATAAAACCACCAAAACTAAGAATTAATATCTGTCTTGCAATCTTTTGCGATATCATATCTACAATATATTAGTGAATTACTTTGCAACTTGGGCATTTATGTTTCTCATCTCACTCAATACCTGAGTACAATTAAAATCTCCTAAACTTTCCATGTTCAAATGTAAGCTCCAAGAGGTCAAGAACTTTTTGTCTGATTTTTCACTCATGTTTCTCAGGTACCTGAGCTTATGCTTTAAACTTATAAGATTCTTGGTTAAAAAAAATATTTGTGGGATACATGAATTATTCAACTTTCTATAATTTAGAAATTTTACAACTGGGATAGGGGTTTTGATGAAGTTTAGCTTCTTGATATTTATGAAGGAAACATTTTGCTATGCAAACAAATAATGTAACTACATTTGTTTTGGAAAATGTTTAAACTATCCTCAGAGAACAAAGTCATATTTTAAAACATTACTTTTCAAATGTTTGCTCTTGTTAATTTCAAACTCTCTTTAAAAATCCATTTACTAAAACAAATCCTTATGAAGTCCTTTATGATGTGCAGCTTAATTTAATGGCTATATGATTGCAATTTATAAAACTATATTTCTTTTTAAATGATCTATAATCTATTTATGTAATCAGATTCATTTCTCCAAGTAGTCCAAGAAGAGCTGGCTTATTATCTGTTTAAAAAATATTGACTGTGCCTCAGATCTGTTTGCAAAATGTAGCTAGACCTGATGTTAATTTGAACATGCAAATACATTTCTTTCACTAACAATATGAATAATTTAATATTCCATTTGCTCAAAAATTTTCTTAGTACTAAAAGCTTTTAATGATACTTAGAACACTTAGCATGTACAATTTAATTTTATACCAAATTGTATGCTTCTTTGTATAGTTGTTAATAATTTTGAAATGTGTTGGTTTTCTGCCACAGCTAGATTTTTAATTTCTTTACAAAATAAATAGTCATTGTTTGCTGTTAACTCTTCCATAAGACTTCTTCTAAAGCTTGAAGTTCTTTGAAAAGATAAAAAAATTGATAAACCCTTAGCCAATCTAACCAAAAGAGAGAAATGACCCAAATTAATAAAACAAGAAATGAAAAAAGAGATAAGACCACAGACAGTGCAGAAATCCATAGCTTATATTCCAATAAATCAGAAAACCTACAAGAAATCAAAAAATTTTCAATTGAACAAAAAGGATATAGAAAATCCAAACAGACCGATAACAAGAGATCGAAGCAGCAATAAAGAAACCTTCTAACAAATAAAAGCACAGGACCAAATGGGTTTCCACCTGAATTCTACAAGAACTTTAAAGAACTAATCCCAATGTTCCTCAAATTAGTCCATGAAATAGAAAGAGATGGAATATTCCCAAACTCATTCTATGAAGCCAGTATCATCTTGATACCAAAACCAAAGAAATTTACAAACCAATATCCCTAATGAATATAGATGCAAAAATTAGCAATTCTTATTCAAACCTGTATAGTGAAGATTATGTGCTAAAACCAAGTTGGTTTCATTCCAGGGATGCAGGCTGGTTTAACATACACAAGTCATAGTAGGTAATGAATTTAATATAGTCACTGATCAATCCAAGCAATAGATATTTTTGAGGGTTTTCTATTCTGTGCAAGATATCTTTCTAGATATAGGATACAAATTAATGATTAGATTTGCCAACAAGAATGTAAACAATACATTGATGGACTGTCTTAGTCTAATCAGAAATGAATTTCACTTTCCAAAGTTTAACTAATAGGTTGTTTCCCCTTTAAACCAGTGTACATTTATACAGAAATCACAGACTTACTTATTAGTGAAATAAAAACAAATTTCACCTTGCACAAAATAAAGTAATAGGTTCTTTACTCTCACTACTCTAAAGGTAGATTATACACAGACATCAGAAAAGGAGAGTTGGCATCATTATGGGAGTCTTCAGTTTGGCCCACATTGGGCCTGCCTTGCCCAATTGATCCAGGCAGGAGAAAGATAGTCTTTCTAGTGAGTATCAGTATGCATATCCACAAATACCCAGGCTTCCAGAAAGGTAGTCACAAGATGTTTTCTTTTAAGTCTGTGTAGTCATAAATTTTATATAGACTTCCCATGTAAAATTCTATTAGCAATTCTATTGAGTTATGTTGCTAAAAGTTAATCACATTCTTATACTTCAAAAATAGCATGTGCATCTAAATTTAGAACACTGTCTAATAGTCAAGTAGATACAGCCAGATTTTAAGACCACAGATCTTAAAATATTATAACCCAAATTAATTTAAGACCAAGACCATAGCTTGCAATATAATGACAAAAATGAAAAATACCAAATTAAAGAAGAACAGATGCAAGGTGAAGATAGGTCCTAAAACGTGGTAATTTCAGGGACCAGTATCCAACAATGGTTGGATAAATTTATCATTGATCTTTCTACTATAGCCATTGGTGATTATTTTTTCTTGATCTATAATTTATAGGATATATCCTATCCTCAAGCTTTTCAAGTGAGTTATTCAAAGGACATTTTTAAGAGCTAATATAGATTATTTTATAGTAGTTCATATCCTAAGTGAGTATTTCAGTATTTGTTAACTTATTAATATTTTATTTTCCTTCTGTAGTGGTATTTTTAGCTACTAGAATTCCAGCCTAGAATCATGTAGTGGTTATGATTTGGGTATCTATATTCAGACTACATGAATTACAAAATTAGCCTTATACCCTCCTACTGTATCTGTAATGTATAAAACTACAAAACATTCTTAAAATCACTATGAATAAATCTTCAGAACAATAAGTAGCTCATAGTAAATAGTCAGTGAATGCTCTACATTATCCCCCATTCCTCACTATGTTTTCCTAGCAACCCTTTTTTTTTTCATTTTAATATCAATTTAAAATGTAATCTCCTTTGTAAATTCCCTAAGACTTTCAGGTACACTCGGTATGACCATTGTTTCTTGTGCATGATTAAGCTATGATGTCTACAATGACTTTTTTTTTGGGGGGGGAGTACTTGGGATTGAACCCAGGACCTTGCATATGATGGGTGAGCATTCTACCACTGAAATACACTCCCAGGCCCTTTTTTATTTTATTTTGAAATTGAGCCTTTCTAAGTTATAGAGGTTGGCCTTGTAATCCTTCTGCCTCATCATTCCAAGTAGCTGGGACTACAGTCTTACACCACCATGCTCAGCAAGTTATAACAATTCTTATGATATTGTACTTTATTTATTTGAGTATCTGTCTCATCACTTGACCACAAGCTTTTAGGAAAGTATCTGGAAGAGCTAGTCATCCCTTCCCTGGGCTTAAGGATCTAGCATCTATCTCAGTCATATGCCTATCACATTATATGGCAGTTATTTGTTTACATATTTATTCCACTAGAATATAAGCTGTTTCCTCAGTGACCATATCAACACTTGGAACATAATAGATACTTAATAAATCCCTGTTGAATAGATCCCACAAAAGTAGCAAGTGGAGTAAGATAAGGGTGTAATATTGGTAAAGGCATAATGCATTTTTAAACCATAAAAATTGCCATTTCAAGAGCATTTATTTAATTCTTTTCCCCAAAAGCCATGGTTTAGGACAATGGTTGCATGTTACAATCACCTGTGAAACATGTACTTTTACAATTCTCAGTGTCCACAATTTTTATTTTAATTTTGTTTTTCTAAGCAGGTCTTGCAATATTCCCCAGGCTGTTCTTGAACCCCTGGGCTAAGTGATCCTCCCAAGTCAGCCTCCCAAGTAGCTGGGAGTATAGGTATAAGCTATCACACCTGGCTCAAGGACAATTTAATTTTGTCTTTGCTGAAGGCCCTTATTTTCCTGGAACATGATCGGTAACTACATTTGTGGAAAAAAATCTAAAGTCCAAAATGTTAGATACAACCTCAGGAAAAAAATTAAGTTCTCAGAGACAATGGCCTCATTAAGAAAGCAATTAGAAAAAAAACTACAAAATATTAATATTTTCTTATACAAAAACTATGATGCACATACTTGAGAAATTGTGTCTATATTTAGTCACTCTAACTCAAGGGAAACAGAATAGAAACATCAAGAAAAAGTTATAGATAAGATTAAGTAAAGTTATGTAAGGAATAGAAACTTCCATAGAAACAATTTTTTATTTTTCAGGCTAAGAAAATACAGAGTAAGAGGAAATAACACAAATATTTATTAAATCTTTATGAACTTAGTGATAAAGTGAATGTGACTTGAAAGATGTAACTTTATGACTATTTTACCACAGATTTAACACACTGACAGAATTATTTATTCACCCTATGTTCCTGATACTTGATTCAGTCCTATTAGGGACCTTGGCAGATGCACCAAGGGCTTAAAAGGTAGGCAGCTTTAAAGAACCACTACAGTAATTAGAGAGTAACAAGAGGCAGAAAAACATAATTTGAAAGGTCAGAGAGAATAACAGACATCCCCTGCTCTTTGTATCTAATTCCCTCCCTGGTAGTATAATATATGATACATAATATGAACTTTATGCTTAGAAACATGCATGATGTGGCTAATATGATTAACTTACTGGTTTTATAGTGGTACTGGGAATTTAACCCAGGGGCGTTCTACCTCTGAGCTACACCCCAATCCTTTTTATTTTTAAAATAGGGTCTTGCTAAGTTACCACATATTGGCCTTGAACTTCGAGTCCTCCTGTATCAGCTTCTCAAGTACTGGGATTATAGGCATGTGCCATGGTGCCCAGCTAAGTTACTAATTATTGACAAAGATTTTCTCCTTGACCAGATCTAGCTAGACTCCTCTGACCAAGACTCATTCTGGACCTATGAAGACCTGAACATAGTTGTTAACAGCTCAAGGTTGCATCCCTAAGATGGCCCTAGCTCTTCTAAAAGTGCCCGCCTGAGAAAACTTAAGGCTGCCAGAAAAAATTAGCATTTGTTCCAGCCAACACCTGAGGTTAAGAACTGTCTTCGAATCTCTGTGAGAGGACAGAATCCTAACTTTGATAATTGCCAGGAAGCAGAAATATCTGGCTGAATCATATTTTCACTCATTCTCTTTTTCTAACGTTTTACTTTCCTTGACTCTACTGACCACCCCATCACTATTCTCTCATTCTACCTTTTAAATACTCAGTCAACACTGTACAAATGAAAGTTGAGTTCATTTCACACTGGGCTATTTTCTCTACTATAATACTCAAACTTGATTAAAATCCATTCTTACCTCTTTTTTTTTGCGGTACTGGGGATGGAACTCAGGGGGATTCTACCTTCAAGCTATAACTCCAGCCCTATTTTTTTATTCTTTATTTTGAAATCGGGTCTCACTAAGTTGCAGAGGACCTCACTAGGTAGCTGAGGCTGGCTGCGAACCCGCATCCTCTGGTCTCGGCCTCCCAAATGCTGGGATTACAAGGGAGCGCCACCACACCCGACTCCATTCTTACCTCTTTTACTATTATCAGGTTTGTTTATCTTTGACAATACACAGATGTTACAGTGCCCAGCTTTTATCTTCTTATTAAAAAATGTCAGTTTTTTTAATGTGCTTTTATTGGTGCATTATGGTCTCACATAATGTAAATCATGTTGACATTGACATACGTGCACACAGCACTTGGTGCCCCCCTTCACCTCCCCGTCTACCCCCTTCCCATACAGACGACTGAGACTGATATTGGGATTTTCACATATGTACACACAGTCGATGTTAGTTAGTATTTCCAATAATGAACCTCAGTCTTCCCCCTCCCCTTCCCTTAGACCACTTCCCTGGCTCCACTGAGATTTCTCCTCCATTATCTGGAGTCCCTCTGGTATCCCAGTTACTCTTTAGCTTGTGCATATTAAATAAAATATATGTCCCTTCACTTTTTGTGACTGGCTAATCTCACTTAACATAATGTTCTCCAGGTCCTTCCATTTTCTTGCAAATGACATTATTTTATTCTTCTTTATTGCTGAGTAGAATTCCATTTTGTGTATTTCCCATAGTTTTGTGATCCATTCATCTGTTGATGGACACCTGGGTTGATTCCATGATTTGGCTATTGTGAATTGTGCTGCTATGAACATGTATATATTCCTGTAGTTCTCTGGTTTCAACCAACCTCTTTGGAAAGATACCCAGGAGTGGTATAGCTGGATCATATGGTGGATCCATTCCTAGTTTTCTAAGGAATCTCCACACTGATCTCCATAGGGGCTGAACTAGTTTGCAATCCCACCAACAGTGTAGAAGAATTCCTATTTCCCCACATCCTCGCCAACATTTATTGTTATTTGACTTCTTGATGATTGCCATTGTGATTGGGGTTAGATGGAATCTCAATGTAGTTTTGCTTTGCATCTCCCTACCTGCTAATGATGTTGAACATTTTTTCATGTATCTATTGGCCATTTGTAAAATGTCAATTTTTAATACCAGCACTGTGAAAAGAAAAAGTGAATTTTATGTTCTCACCGAACATATAGAAGTGTGATTTACATGAAATACCTGATTTCAGGTACTTTCAATAAGTCCATCACATTTCTAACAGTTACAAAATTTTACCCTGGGAAATTTGAGGTATATATGTGTCTGGTATGCTTATTATAAGAGTAATAAAAGATTATAAATGTTGTATTATCATACTCAAATCCACAGACTTGCTATTAAACATTTAGATTGTACCAGGCACAGTGGCACATTCCTATAATCCTAGTACTTGGGAGGCTGACACAGGAGGATTTCAGGTTGAAGAACAGCCTCAGCAACTTAGTGGGACCTTCTGCAATATAGTGAAGCTCTATTTCAAAATAAAAAAATTAAAAAGGGCTAGGAATGTACCTTGGAGATAGAATGTCCCTGGGTTCAATCCCCAGTACCAAAATTTTTAAATTTTTAGTTTGTTATAGGCCTTAAAATATTTCTCTTAAGAAGTATGCATATTTTCATGATTATGTCTTTATAATAAATTAATCAAATGGATCAAAAGGCATGTATCATTATTTTTAAAATATTTTTATTTGATCTTTGGAATTGCTTTAAATTATACAGCTACATCAGTGTATACATTTACCTGCTTCACTGCACCTTCATCAAGGAAAATAAATATGTTTTGTTTTTTGTAGAGAACATGTAAATTGATTAATAGGATTCTACTCTGTCAGGCATAAGTACCACTAATAATGATTATCATCAGTAAAATGTATTTTATATAAAGCATAACAGTTTTAGGTTGTATTTATAATATAACAGAAAACAAATAAATAAAATACTAATATGTATATGTGTGTAGAGAAAATATATACAGCAATATGTGCTCATTTTGAGTTGTCTAAGAGAAATGATCTAAAATGCAAGTTGAATTTGAGTGTTACTACAGAGAAAGCTCCCTGCATTAGTAATAGTCATTATCATCTCTACCTAAGTAGACACCAGGCACATGCTATTGAATTAAATACTTCATATAGTTTACTTAATGAGAAAGGAAATAAATGACTAACTATTAATTTTTTCATCATCATGGCACTTGCTGTCTTTAGTTACTGAAGAAAGAATTAAAATCTAAAGATAGTACTTCTCTAGTCTTCCCCTTTTCCTAGTGCCTTATCTCTAGCATGGTTTTATTAGGTTCTAAAAATCACTGCAAAGGCAATTATTTTGAAAGAGGTCAAAGGCCCATTTGATTCATTTCAGCACTGACACACAGATTAAAGGTACAAATGTAATCAAATACTGCACTTAGTCAGAAAGGGCTTGAAAGAAATCTATGCTAAAAAATAAAATTCGACCTCACAGATAGGTGAAAGATGTTTTGTTTTTAATTAGTGTTTCTGTTTGATTTGAAAAAGGGAGCTGACTGGAGGCTATTTTGGAATAAGCCTATCTTACAGTGGCATGGATTGAGTAAAATAGTTGCTCACAATTATATTAAAATTGCACACTGAGAAATTATCTTTGACTCACATACTACTGAAGTAAAGACAGAAGGTCATTCCATATCTTCTATACATCTGGGCATTTTCTCATTACCTTAAAATTTTGAACTAAGATACAATTTGTCTTCAATGTTCAGAATAGCTCCGGGAGCATAGTTCATCAAGTTTCAAGAAATTGGAATTTTTTAAAAAACTATTCAAAAGATTAACTAACACATATCTTGCATACGAAACATCAAATATATATTTATTAAGCAACTAGCAGAGACAATCTTCAGGATGATTTCTAAGTGTAAAAAATGGGTTTGTGCTACCAAATTCTTTGTTAGAAATTTGTTTCCAACCAGTATGTTCTAACATATTAAAGGAGAGTTCCAGAAAATAAAACTTTAGTAATTAGATGATGATGTACCACACTCGGGTATATTCTCAACCAGTTTTCTTCCTAGAGTCCTACAAACAGGCACACATCAGACATTTATCTAACTTAGATACAACCATAATCCTGCATTTTATGAAAGATCATGCCAAGTCTCTCTTTTTTAAGATTATCAGATCTCAGAGCTCAGCAGAGAAGTCTTGTGAAAGTGAAGCCTTAGATGAGAGGCAATTAACCTGAGTTTATATTTAAGCAGTATAGTCAGCTCTCAAATGTTCATGAAGAAAAAAATTATGTGAAAAACTTGTAAAAAATATTTGAAAAAAATGGTGAGGAGGGTAAACCTCAACCATCTAGATGTGGGCCACTGTACCTGAGATGTAAAGATGATAGATTCTTTGGAAATCAGGGAAAGTGTGTGTGTGTGTGTGTGTGTGTGTGTGTGTGTGTGTGTGTGTGTAGGATGAAGACAACATGATTCAGATTTTCATTGATAGTCTCAGGCCAAGAAATAGAATGGTCCACTATTTAGCTTTGGTACCATATTCTCATTATATACGTTTTCATGCTTCCACCATTAATTCTTATGGTGAATTTACTAATTCTATTAAATTCCTGTCTCATTCAGAGTCTTTTGCAGGTGAATTAAGCACAATATTTTAAAAAATCACATGCAGTTACAGGACACAGTCACCACTTTATAATCTAGAGAGGAAGCTAATAAGGAGAAAAGATGCTGATGTTTACTCTATGAAAATTACATACCCAAGAAATCCATTTTTCTCTCAAATTCTGTAAAATTTTATGTCTATTGTCCTCAAATCCATCAATTTGATTTTATAACTGCCTAATGCTTCAATTATTTTCCCACTTAGCTACTTTTAATTCTAAACTTCCTGTATACACTTTCATCACCAACAACTATAAGATCTTCATTATGTATCATTTTTTTCTGGCTTGTTTTTGAGATATCTTGTGTTGTTTTATTGGATTTAATTCATATACTTTTAGTTGCTAGCATTTTATTTTGGTAACTTTTCCTCTCTCTAATAATTTTTTAATGGTACTAGGAATTGAACCTCGGGGCATTCAGCTTCTGAGCCACACCCCCAGCCCTATTTTATTTTTTATTTTGAAACAAGATCTCACCAAGTTGCTGAAAGTCTCACTAATTTTCTGAGGCTATCCTTGAACCTGTGATCCTCCTGCCTCAGCCTCCCAAGTACTGAGATTGATTGTAAGTGTACACCACCATGCCTAAGCTCTTTAACACTTTAACTATGATAAACATATAAGATTTTGATTTACAATCATATATAGAATCTACTTCTTGTTTAATGTGTTTATGTGATTAGATTACATTAGCTTTATTCTATTTTGCTTGTAAATAAATTGATAAATAATGATAGTAGTCTAAATAGAAGAAAATACTATTACTTTGAAAACATTCTCCTTTTGGATTCATTTTCTTTTGTTCAGATAACTTTCAATGACATATTTTTCTGTCTCTCCTAGTAAGAAACAAGACAGGGCAATCAGAAGATGGGAAACAGTGCAAAAAATCAAACCATGTCATTGAATTAAGTAGAAAAGTGAAGCCCAAGATAGGGACATGACTTTCCAACGTAAACAAATTAAGAGAATTGAAACAATTTACTGATTGGATTACTATACCACTGTCAGTAATTTTTAGTGAATGTGAAAACCTTGATGATTTCAAAATTCAAAAATATAATGTGGATCATCTGTGTGTACTTAAAAGAGGTCTGGGAGACAGCAAAGATCTGTTGAAAACAAATCTTATCAAATAAGTTTCATTTCCTTTCTCAATTATATCAATAGATAGGTAAAAAAGGGAATTCTCTAGATATTGACTATTTACAGAGAGACCATATATATAACATGTAAAATAGAATGTTTCCCTCTATATATTACAATATATTCTAAGTAAAATTAGATTTAGCCTTTATGAGCATATATATGTGTTTGTGTGTGTATATATATATATATATATTTATATATTTATATATATATCATTTATTATGATCATTATATATATATATATATATATATATATATATATAAAATGGCTGGTCCCATAATTTGGCTATTATAAATTGTGCTGCTAAGAGCATGGATATATAAGTATTATTAAAATATTCTGATTTCAATTCCTTTGGGAAGATGCCTGGGAGCTCTATCACTAGATCATATACATAATATATAATATGTAATATACAATATACCATATTTTATATTATTTATAGATATATATATATAATATACTATATATTCTAA
>PVLC010002937.1:78039-105869 GCA_004027655.1 Graphiurus murinus
GGGCATTCTACCTCCGAGCTATACCCCCAGCCCTATTTTTTATTCTTTATTTTGAAACCGAGTCTCACTAAGTTGCGGAGTGCCTCACTAGGTAGCTGAGGCTGGCCGCGAACCCGGATCCTCCGGTCTCAGCCTCCCGAATGCTGGGATTACAAGCGTGCGCCACCACGCCCGGCCTCCTTTTGCATTTTTTAATTTGAAATAGATGTTCACTAAGTTGCTATGTGCTAACCTTGAACCTGCAGTCTTCCTGTCTTAGCCTCTCAAGCATTTGGGTTACAGGCATGTACCATGGTACCTGGCTAACAAACTTTTCAATAATCAGAAGTATTAAAATTTGAAATGGACTACTCAGGAGATTATGAGTTTTCTTGTCACTTGAGATATTCAGGCTGAGGCTGGAAACTCTGTAGAAGGTATCCATGCATGGGGTATATTTATGCATTCATCCATTTATTATGATCATTATGAGAAAAATTAAAATTAGGGAGAGCCTACTATTGGTCAACATTCTGATGGACTATAGACATCTAATGTTGTTTGTAAGCCAATGACTGTATTATTTTGAAGAAACATGTATTGTAAGCTTATACAGAGGATGACTAAGGTCTATATCCAGGCTATATTTCTAGAATCACCTCTGCTACTTACTTCCAGCAGCTAAAGTAAATACCCTATCCCATTTCATGTTCTACCCTCAACACCAATGCTTCCTTTTTTTTTTTTTTTTGGTACTGGGGATTGAATCCAGGGGCATTCTAACTCCAAGCTACACCCCAGCCCTATTTTATTTTATTTTTTATTTTGAAACAGGGTCTCACTAGGTTGCAGAGGGCCTCACTAAGTATCTGAGGCTGGCCAAGAACCTGTGATCCTCCTGTCTCAGCCTCCCAAGTACTGGGATTACAAGCTTGTGCCACCACACCCAGCTCCAATGCTTTTTTAGTCACATCAAGTTGAACACTTTTTGAGTGCATGACAATTTTTTCCAACTCAGCTACAGAGCCAGAGATTCATCCATAGATTCCAATTCAGGCTTTGCTGCTGTGGGGTGATGCTTCATGTTGAAATGACTTTCTTTCCAATGTAAACATTTTTAGAATTGTCGTGAGGAGATTCTCATGTAACAAACATACCAGAATAGCTATTCCAAGCCTGCTGTGAAAAAATCCTGTTTGGAAGCATTGTTAGAACAAAGAAATATATCCCTAGCTAGGAAATTATCTAAACTGGATTCACACCCTGTGTTCCAGATGAGGTGTTTTCTCTGCTTCAGTCAGCATCATTTGCTGCCAAATCCACCAACTGCTTTTGCCTGACCTTGAATAGATAAACAATATAATCTTCTGTGGGACATCTCACCAGCCTCTGCTAGTCAAGAAAAGCATGCTTGTTTCACAGTTACGTCACAAAAGCAACATGCTGTACTAGAACAGCAAAGTACTTGAATTAACAAATCCACTTTCAAGACTTCCTAGCCAACAAAACAAAATAGAATAAAACCTCAAGCACACTAAAGAAGAGCAGAGCACTGGGCGGTCAGTAAGAGTAGCTTGAACATAGCTAAAACTTGCCTTAGTAATTTTGCCTTCTATTCCCAAAGAAATACTTAAAATGCCATTGCCTGTTCTCTTTGAGAAGGTGAGACATTTTAAAAGAAACATCAAAATTGAGATGTGTTCTTCATTATGGCTGAATAAAGTTCCATTGTGTGTATATAGTAAAGTCTTGCCATCCATTCATCTGTTGACAGACACCTAGGCTGGTTCCATAATTTGACTATTGTAAATTGTGCTGCTACGAGTATGGATATGCAAGTGTCATTATAATATTCTGATTTTAATTCCTTTGGGAAGATGCCCAGGAGCGCTGTCACTGAGTCATATGGTGGTTCCATTCTGGATCTTCTGAAAAATCTTCACACCAATCTCTATAGTGGCTGTACTAGTTTGCAGTCCTGCCAATAGTGAAATAGAGTTCTTATTTCCCCACAACTTTACCAGCATTTATGTTTGTTTGTGTTCTTGATGATTGCCATTCTAACTGGAGTTAGATGGAGTCTCAGTGTAGTTTTGATTTGTATTTCCTTGATTGCTAAAGGTGGAATTCAAGAATATTATATTAGCTGGGCGTGGTGGCGCACACTTGTAATCCCAGCATTTGGGAGGCTGAGACAGGAGGATCCGGGTTCGCGGTCAGCCTCAGCTACCTAGTGAGGCACTCCACAACTTGGTGAGACCCTGTTTCAAAATAAAGAATACAAAACAGGGCTGGGGGTATAGCTCGAAGGTAGAATGCCCTTGAGTTCAATCCCCAGTACCCAAAAAAAAAAAAGAATATTATACTGAGATTATGAGATTAGCCAGTAAAAATAAACAAGGAGATGTATGTTTTCTCTTATAAGTGGAAGCTAGAGCGATATTTGGAAATAAGGGTGACATCAGATAGAGAAGAACACAGACTCCAAAGGAGTAACAGGGGGATTAGGGATGGGAGAAGGGGGACTAAATCATAAAGAATATAACAGTTGAAATAAAGTTATGAGTGTATACAAAATTAACAATTCCAATGTCAAATATATGCATGAGGAAGTTAAGGGAGAGGGGAGGGACCCAGGAGGAAAGACACCAAGAGTGGTGTGCATGTATTTTTCTGTCACTCTATACCCCAGTATGATGTAAAATTACAATGCACCAAATAAAAAATGAAATAAGTGGAAAACATTGAAATACTATGAAATATTGTGACCAGTTCATACCATCCCTCACACTTTACCCTCAGACTATATTATATATGGCATACATATTAGTAAAATAATGCAATTGCCATTCTTCTCACTTGTTTGAAATAAGTTATCCTTTTCCCTCATCAAGTGACAATTTGCAAGTCCATTCCAATACTTTTTTAACTGGGCAGACATTCATATCTCTTTAGTAATATCCCAACTTGTAAAAGAGACAGCAGTGTTAAAAAAAGTTATCTAGCTGGGTGTAGTGATGCACTCCTGTAATTCAAGTACTTGGCAGGCTAAGACAGGAGGATCGCAGGTTTGAGGACAGCCTCAGCAGGTAGTGAGACTCATCAACTTAGCGAGACCCTGTTTTGAAATCAAAAATAAAATAGGGCTAGGGTGTGGCTTAGAGGTAGAATATCCCTGGGTTTAATCTGTAGCACCACACTAAAAAGTTGACAATTTAGATGAGTTTAAGTAAGTCAAGCAAATCAGCACATTTTAATCTAAAACCAAACGAGGTGCCTTAACTCCACACTTTATTCTATCTTTTGTATGAAGATGTGAATACTGCCAACATTTTTGTTTTAGGAAGAATATTAGCATGATATAATGGTGCTGTATTTAGTTGGGAGTGGCATGATTGGCATAGCTTTGGCTCCTTGAGTGAACTGAAAGCAAACAGAAGGGAGTATAATCAGTCACAGCTGCAGAGTTTCATGGACAACAGAGATGAGAAAGGTTAATATTTAAAAAGGTTATAAAGTTGCACTTAACAGGAAGATCAACAGTGCATACTCTTTCACCACAGAAACTGTAGGATTAGCTGAGGAGTTTTGTAATGTTGGCTGAGGATATTTTTTAAATGGATTCTGATTTAAAAGAGCAAACAAAACAGAAATACTTAGCCAAAATGAATACAATGAACAAATGATTCAACAAATACAAATGCCTAGTAGATAGCTGAAAACATTCCTCCTCACTAGAAATCAGAAATAAAAATGAACCTAAAAATGGAATATAGTTTTTCATTGTCAACTTAAACTTTAGTATTAGTGATGATGTTGACAAGTGGACATTCTAACATATTACTGATGTATACAATTTCTGAAGAGCAAGATGAAGGTAAATATACTAATATACTAGATATAGTTTCTTTTTTTTTTTTGAGGTACTAGAAATTGAACCCAAGGGCATTCTACCTCCGAGCTACATTCCCCAGCCCTATTTTTTATTCTTTATTTTGAAACAGGGTCTCACTAAGTTGCGGAGGGCCTCACTAAGTAGCTGAGGCTGGCCATGAACCCGGATCCTCCTGTCTCAGCCTCCCAAGTACTGGGATTACAAGGGTGTGCCACCATGCCTGGCTTAGCTATAGTTTCTTTATATAATCTATATAAAAGAACACACACACACACACTGCTGGGGACTGAGCCCAGGAGCATTCTACCTCTATACCCCCAGCCCTCTTTTCTTTCTCTTTCCCTTTCTTTCCTTCCTTCCTTCCATCCTTCCTTCCTTCCATCCTTCCTTCCTTCCTTCCTTTTTTGGAACAGGGTCTCACTATGTTGTTGAGGCTGATTTCAAACCAATAATCCTCCTGTATCAGCCTCCCAAATACTAGGATTACATATGTGTGCCACCATGCCTGGCTTCTTTTTATATTCCCAAAATATTTTATAATGAGCATATTTAATAAATAGACAAAAAGATATTGACAAGATATATTTTAAAATTGAGTTCTGATCCGGGCATGGTGGCACATGCTTGCAATCCTAGTACTTGGGAGGCTGAGACAGGAGGATCTCAGGATCGAGGACAACCTTAGAAATTTAGTGAGGCTCTCAGCAACCTAGTGAAACCCTGTTTCCAAATAAGAAATAAAAAAATTGGAGCCGGGCGTGGTGGCGCACGCTTGTAATCCCAGCATTCAGGAGGCTGAGACCAGAGGATCCGGGTTCGAGGCCAGCCTCAGCTACCTAGTGAGGCACTCCGAAACTTAGTGAGACTCGGTTTCAAAATAAAGAATAAAAAATAGGGCTGGGGGTATAGCTCGGATGTAGAACGCCCCTGAGTTCAATCCCCAGTACCGCAAAAAAAAAAAAAAAAAAAAGAAAGAAAAAATTGGTCTGGGAGTATAGCTTTGAGGTAGAATGCCTCTGGGTTCAATTCCCAGTACCACAAAAAAAATTTTTGAATTCTGTTAATAAGAAATATCTTCAAATTTAATATATTACTGCCTTTTATACAAAATTTCTGGCCTCGAAATTTGGGGTATTTATCTTATAGTACCTTATATTGTTACATGTATGATGTAATATTTATCTGGTTAGATTGAAAGCTTCTTTACAGTACCAATATCATCTCTGTATTCTTCGTATCTTCTAGATAGTTGGTCGTGAAATAAATGCAAGTTAATTGTATTTTCAAACAAACAAATTTCTCTTCTGTCCAAAACCAATCCCCAACCACTCCTCACTCCTGGATCTGTCAATATAGTCAGTGCTATTACCATTTTATTAGTGCCTCAGTCTTAAAATGTCAGAGTTCAAATGAATCTCTTTTCCAATACTTAATCACTATGTGGTTCAGATTCTTCACAGTATTTCTTCATATTTTTCACTCCCATGGATGACTACAGTTGCTTTATACTCGTCTTTCTGCCTCTAAATTTATCCTATATAACACTCCCATACCAATCTTCTTAATGCATCATTTTATATGGGGCACACCCCAACTCGAAAAGCCTCCAAGGAATTCCCATGAATTTGAGGACAAAATAAAAACACCAAACTCCACACTCTGGTATGTATAGTCATCTATAATTTGGTTCTAACCTATATTCCTTTATCTCCCTCTTTTCTCTAATACAAAACAGAAAGAGTATTTATTTAGTGTTTAATATGAGTCAGACACTGACAGGTATTTCTCTTACAATCCTCTGAGTTATGAAGTAGGTACTATTATTATCCCATTTTAGTGGTAAGGATGCTCAAGATCACACAGGGAGAAAGTGGTAAAACTATCATATGTTTCTATTTCCAGGCCCCTGAACACAGCACATACATTCTTGTCTTGGAATCATTGTTCATTCTGTATCTTCCATCAAAACAGCCATTCCTTCATTCTAATAAAATTCTGACAGTCTCTTGGGATCAAAGTCAAGCTTTCTGTTTCCACTACAACCAAGACTACTTCTTTCTTCTTCCTGGTCCTTCTTCCTTCATAATACAATAGCAGTTGTTCTTATCACATGTGTGTTACTTATTATAGACTATCTTATGTTATTATTTGGAGATTTTATATATATATGTATATTTATATATCATATAATTAAATATAATACACATATAAATCAAAGTATATGGTATAGTTCTGGATGCCCCTTGAATACCAGAACTATACCATATACTTTGATTTATCCATCTCCTGGCGTAGTGCCTGAGCACAGTAGATCCTGGACAAGGTTTATTGATAATAATCACTTGTTTATTTCTCAAATATTAATTAAGCACCAAATATAAATTTCTCTGAGTTCTAAGGAAATAAAGATAAATACATAAGTAACCTGTTGTTTTCCCCACTCTGGAGTCTCACAGACTAGCGGAGGAGGAAGAAGGACTTGTCCATGATATGTTACAAAGATGGTACATGCTGTGGGGTATGGTAGTGCAGAAAAGGAAATGCTAATCTTCAGCTGAAAAGATTTCATCTGGTTGTCACATTTGAGTCTAATCTTTTTTTTTTTTTTTTTTTTTTTTTTTTTTGCGGCACTAGGGATTGAACTCAGGGGCGTTCTACCTCTGAGCTATACCCCCAGCCCTATTTTTTATTCTTTATTTTGAAACCGGGTCTCACTAAGTTGCGGAGGGCCTCACTAGGTAGCTGAGGCTGCCCTCGAACCTGGATCCTCCGGTCTCAGCCTCCCGAATGCTGGGATTACAAGCGTGTGCCACCACGCCCGGCTGAGTCTAATCTTGAAACAGAAGTTCATTAGGTACACAAGAGATTTTCAGTAACAATAAACAGCACATACAAAGGTGCTGGAACAAAAACAGTATTATTGCACCTTCTTGAATTGCAAGTAGTTGAATATGGCTAGGGCACAGGATGTGTAGAAGGAGATATGGAAAGGAACCTTAAAATGTAAGGGAGAACCATGTTATCAAGAACCTGGTATGCTGTACAGAAGAAGTTTTGTTTTTATCTTTTTTGCACTAAATTTTTTCCATTCAGTTTAACACTGGGGGAGAGAACCCATTATGACCCTAACAAAAGAAGTTTTAGTGGAGTTATAAACTAGATAGAAGTCAAATTAAGTGTGAGTGGTTCTCGAGAGAGAAGCAACAATGAATCTAAACTATTCATTGCAGTCAATAACCATATGGAAGGTGTGAGAGCATATGGTAGGTAGGGAGGAGAGAGAATTGATAGGGAAACACTTTGGGGAAACTTGAAAGAGCAAATAGCTGTGCTATAGTTTGGGTCAGGGTCTTCCAAAATCTATATGTTAAAAGCTTGGTTCTTAGGCCAAGGTGCTCTTGGGAGGTGCTGAGGTCTTTAGGAGGTAGGGCCTAGTCAGGGGTCTTCAGATCATTGTGGGGATTCCCTTGAAGAAAACTGGAACTGTGGAGCCCCACCTGCTTCCTCTTCCACTCTTTCACTTTCTAGCCATGAAGTAAGCCATTTTGTTCTGCTATGTGCTCCTGCCATGAAGACCTGTCTTGCCACATTCCTAAAAGCAACAGGATCAACCTCTCATGGACTAGAAACTCTGAAACTGTGAGCCAAAAATCCTTTTGTCTTTGTAAGTTGGTCATCTCAGACATTTGTTATAGTGATGAAAAGCTAACACAATGTGATGGAGTTTGGATGCTAAATACACGAAAGAAAATCATGGAAAGAGCACAGACAAAGGGATTATTTAGAGTTGAACAGGAAGAGAGACAGGAAAATTGAGAATGGAAAAATGTGTACTGCAAGTTTGCAAGTGTGGAGTGATGTGCTTAGGGATTCTGACCTGATGGCTTGTGACAGGCTTTCGCTGAGACTGAGTGCATGTGAGTTTGTGACATGGAGAGGTATATAGTGGGAACAGTCTTGTGGAGGATAGCATATGATGATGGTGGTGATGCAGTCTGGGATGATGGATGGATGAAAGAAAGACAAAGGTATCTGGTAACCTGATAGAAAAGCAACTGGGGGTCAAACGACCGGCGATATCAGTAAGGTAGTATATGAGCATAGCAAAAGAAAGAGAAGGAGAAAACTAAAATAATTAGAGGTTATTATGTTCAGAGAGTGGTACAAAATAAAGTTTAAAATTTCAAGAATTCCACAATCCCAGGCAAAGATGAGTCTCTAGTTTGGTCAGCACATGTGAAGACAATGAGAGTTGGGAAATATTCTGAAGATAAAGCTAAGTAGATACTAGATAACTCTCAGCTCTACCTTCACAAAATATTTTAAATCAGATCATTTCTCATCAATTTCACTGCAACAACTAGGTCTAAGCAACCATCAGGTATTATATTGGCCTCCTAATTGGTCTCTCAAATTCAACTCATGCCCCTACCAATCCCAACAGCTTTTCACACATTGACTCACATGTATATTAGATCATATCATTCCCACTCCCTTCATTGCTCAAAACACTCCCACACTGTTGGCTTCCTTAAAGGTCTGATCCCAATGTGTTCATCCATACTACTTAGCATACTTCCTTTCCTCATCGTTCTGCCGCGACACTGGGCTCTTTGCTGTCCTAAGAGCACATTAAGTGTGCCTTAGGATTTAGAGCCTTTAGATCTCTTGTTTCTTCTGTATATAATTAACCCTACCATCACCCCTGAAGATTTCCTTATGACTTTTTCCCTGACTTCATCTCATGCTAAAATTTCTCCTCCAAAGGCCTTTTCTTAACTATACTATTTAAAAATGAAGCCTTGGTCTGAGAATATGGCATAATGGTAATGCTTTTACCTAGCATGTGCTAAGGCTTGGATAAGATACCTATCACAGCAAGAAAAAAAATAAGCCTCTATCTTTCTCTACTCTCAAGACCCTGCATTATTTTTGTTATAATGCTTTCTATGATTGAGATATTTTATATTTGCTTGTTTATCTTGTTTATTCTGCCAGTTCCAACCTCCAAAAGAATTTAAGCTGTGTTGGGGGATAATGTCTTTGTCTTGTTCTGTTTGTATCTCATAGAAAAATTCCTGGCACGAAGCAGGACTCAAGACAAGTACTAGAATATTTGGTTAAGGCAAACTCTAAGCAAAGTACTGGAGCTACAAAGACAATGTGAACTCCCTGCTATAAATAGCAACAATCACAAGACTAAAAAACCAAGAGGAGCAAAGAGTCAAGTACAGTGCTTGGACAATGGCAGAAAATGAAGTCAGTGGTGGAAGCTTAATTGTTTGAATCTTCATTTTGTCTCTTTTTCTGCTCTGAGAACCTGTGTAAAGCCAGAGATCCTGATTTCTCAATGAGTACCCAGAGAGATTTAATTTGTTGATGTGTGTGTGTGTGTGTGTGTGTGTGTGTGTGTGTGTGTGTGTGTGTTAATGAGGATTGAGCCCAGGGACATTCCACCTTTGAGCTACACCTTAGACCAATTTTATTTTTTACTTTGAAACAGGGTCTCACTAAGTTGCTGAGGCTGGCCTTGAATCTGCAATCCTCCTGTCTTAGCCTCCCAAGAACTGGGTTCACTGCACCTGGCTCTTTGACAACATATAAAATTCTGGGCCATCAATTGAGCAGTTCTCTTGCCACTCAGTACCAACAGGCAGAGACACCATAGGTGGAAAATTACATGATGAAAATATTTTAAAATATTGGAGAGTAATAACAATATGTTTCTATGCATTTCTGCTTTACTTAAATATCACCTTTGCTCAAGAGTTAAGGCTACAAAAATGCTCTTCAAACTTTTTAAAATAATCCCTTCATAGGATTTCTTTAATCCTCCTAGTAGAATCATTTAATCATTCTAAGATCTTTGCCTTAGGGAGTACATTCACATTCTTAATGTTCTTTTATCTGCACTTATTTTCCAAGCCAAAAAAAAGAGAAGAGAAACCTAGTGTTTGCACATGTTTGAGGATTTTACTTTCACTATTAGGTTTTGCTTAAAGTTTCTAAACCTTATTATTTAACATGTCAACTAGAATCAGCCACAGTGGCCCCATGCCTGTAATCCCAGCATTTGGGAGGCTGAAATGATCATAGGTTTGAGGACAACCTCAATAATATAGTGAGACTCTCAGAAACCTAGACAGACATGTTTCAGAATTAAAAAAAAGGGCTAGGGGTATAACTTGTAAGTAGAATGACTCTATGTTCAATCTCAGCAACCAAAAATAAATAAATAAATAAATAAATAAATAAATAAATAAATAAATAAATAAATACCACCAACAAAAAACATAGCAACTAGAGACCAAGCCATGGTTACTGAAATTTAATGGTGACAGAAACTGCTTAGGAGTGCCTAGTATGGTGCTAGGTTTCTCAATCCTCCAGTACTAATATCTACTCTTTACCATCCTCTTCTCAGGCCAAAAAAAAAAAAAAGCCCTCTCTATCTTTATTTCTTTTAAAATTCATGCTACCCTCAGGAATCTGTAGCTAAATCCCAAGGGGTTGCATATTTCCATTTTGGCACATTAAAGTACTTTTTTGATGAACTTTTTTTTTTACTTGTGCCTCTGATGTCTTTGTGCATGTCCATATTTGTCTGCGCTATGACATGAGTAAGGAAGAATAGAGGGCAAGTTAAAGGAGCAAATTTGTTTCCCATAGGAAACTATTTAGTTAAGTTGCAGTTGAAGCCACTCTTAAGCAAAACTATGGAACAGTGCTTAAAGTAAAGCATGTTCCCTCTAATTGGGGAGCTCCCAACTTCTTGCTCAAGCTGTGTTCCCACCCCCTCCACTTTTTTGGCTCCATGTTCTCATGTGCTTGACTTCATGAGTGACAGGCCTTATTGTTCCAATTCCCTGGGTTAGCTTATTGTGAATCTGGATAATTGCAAGAGGACTATGTGAGCTATCTGGTTTTAAGGTTTCTAACTCCCAAACAATGACAGTGAAACCAGAAAAGGAAGTAACAAAAGAAAATATAACAAAATAAAAAACCACTAAATGTACCACTCACTTTCCTTTTGTGATTTTTTTTCTTTTCTTTTTTTTTTCTTTCTTTGGTGGTAATGAGGATTGAACCCCAGGGCATTCAACCTCTGAGCTACACCCTTCCCCTAGCTCAATATTATTTTTTATTTGGTAATAGGGTATCACTAAGTTGCTGAGGGCTTTACTAAATTGCTGAGGCTGGTTTCGAACTTGTGATCTTCCTGATTAGGTAGAAAAAAGGAATAAAATTTTAGGCAGAAAGGAGACAGATTGGGAAGGAAAGGGAAAATATAGTTTTAAAACATTATGTTAAGTGAGATTAGTCAGTCACAAAGAGTAAAAAAGCATATGTTCTCCCTAATCTGCAGATGCTAGGGAGAAAATGGGGCATAAGAGGGACTCCAGATGAAAAAGGAGAAACCCTAGATAAGCAAAGAAGTTGACTTAACGAAAGGTGATGGACAGGGGTGGGGGCGGGCACCCTAATGCACATGATGTACTTTCACAAATATATCAAAATCAATCACTAAACTGAACTTGAGAAGGAGGGAGGGTGAGGGAGTGGGGTGGGAATTGGGGAAGGGGTTAAAGAGAAATGTGTGCATATATGCCTTTATTAGCTTGTACCTAACAAAGATGTATGATTACAATGCGCCAATTAAATATATATATATATATATATTTATTTATATAAGATCTGGAGAGTTCATTATCTCTAACTCCACCTTATAGGGTGTATCTGGTCTGAGGCCGAAGCCTCAGTGGGCCCACACCCTTAATCTCAAAGGCCCCTCTCCCCACCTGAGATCCACTGAGTGGACAAGAGCAGACCTTACTCAGCCACTACCCATCATTGGAACGTGAGGAACAGGAGGTCCAGACCTCCACTGTGCCCACCCCTTCTTGGGAGTTCTATATAAGGACTAAAAAGGCTGCAAAGACTCTCTTGGCCTGGACAATCTCCCCTCACCTACCTTCTCCCTCAAGTCTCTTAATTTCCTAAATAAAACTCCTGCCTTTGTCCCTGACTGGTGAGTTTTGAAATTCTTTTTACCATGGAGGTCAAGGACCCACGACATTCCTATCTCAGCTTCCCAAGGACTGGGATTACAAGCATATGCCACCATGCCCATATCCTTTATTTTATTTGTTTTAATTATTTGTATACATTTATTGGTGTGAGTTTTCCCCCAGCTCCCTGCTGAGAGTCTCCTTAAATTGCTGAGGCTGGCCTTGAACCTTGATCCCTGTCTCAGATTCCCAAGTACCGACTACAAGAGTGCACCACCACACCCAGTCCCTATTGTGATCTTAATGAATTGAAAAGGTGTAGATTAAAAAATTAAATCTCTACAATTCTAGTTATAAGGTCCTTACCAAGAAAAAAGAATTATGCCATTTCATTAATCCTACTTTCCCAGCACCTTCAAGAAACTCTGCATTAGTATCATCTAGTCCTCAACTAAATCTTCATTTACATTAGGGTTTCTTTATAGTTCCAGAAATGCAGTGTCTACAAGAAAAACACTGTTTCTAAGACGTCAAAATTTAAAATGGGGACACTAATAGTAATCTTCTATTATATCCTTATTATAAAGCAACACTCAATGTTTATAGCAGCACAATTTACAATAGCCAGCATGGAACTGATGAGGTAGAGTAGAAGGAATAAAAATGTAGGCAGAAAGGAGACATTGGGAAGGAAAGGAAAAATATAATTTTAAAATCAAGAGTTCTAGCTGACTCCACCTTATAGGGTGTGCCCAAAATCTTAGGAGAAAAGTCTAAGTTGGCCACACCTTTTTAATCCCCTGAATCTCAGCCCCCACTTGAGATTCCTCAGGACAAAAGTCAGATCTCAGCCAAGCCGCCTCCCATCTTTTGAAAGCCTGAGAGAGGGGAGGTCCAAACTTCTTCTGTGCCCACCCCTTCTTGGAACAGCTACCTATACCTGAGAAGAGGAGGTCCAGACTACTTCTGTGCCAACCCTTCCTGGAAATCTATATAAGGACTAAGGAGGCAAAGACTCTCTTGCCCTCCTGCTCCATGACTTGAAAACCTCTGCTTACCTGCTTTCCCTGAGTCCCTTATTTTCCTGAACAAATACCTGCCTTTTGTTCCTGACTGGCACGTGTTAAAATTCTTTTTATCATGGAGGCCAAGGACCCACGAGTGGGACCGTGTTATCCCACAACAGAATTAGCAGGGATGTCCATCCCTAGATGAATGGATCACAAAATTATGGGATATATATACACAAGGGGATTCTACTCAGCAATAAAGAACAAAATTATGTCATTTTTCAGGGAAATTGATGGACCTGGAGAACATTATGCTAAGTGAGATCAGAAATTCAAGGGTTATATGTTTACTCTCATATTTGGAAGCTAGTGAGAAAATAGGAAAGAAAAAGAATTTCATGAAAATGGGGAGAGAGACCAGTAGATTAGTGGAAGGGTGTGGGGCGGGGGAGGTGAAAATGGAGGCTTGAAAAAGGAAACAAGCCACATAATGCTATGTTTATATATAAAGGTAATGAACTGGGATAGGAAAAATAAAATATTAGGTAGGAGGGAGATGAACTGGGAAGGAAAGGGAAAATATTTTTTTTTACATCTATTAACTTCATAAGCCTTAACTTCACCCTACAGGGTCTGTTCTATTGCAGGCAGAAGCCTCAGTAGGCCCACACCCTTTATCATAATGACCCCTCTCCCCACCTTAGATTCCTGAGATGCTTAGTAAAAAAGGATCTATAAGGAAGGTCAAGCTCAAGTGCCACCCAGCCACCACCCATGGATGCCAGGAACCTGAGGATTCTGAGGAAGTCTAGACTTCCACCTCTACTCACCCCCTCCAGGGAGTCTCCTATAAAACAAGAACTGTGAGACCCCAAATACCTCTCTCCCTCTTGAGACAGCCCTCATTTCCCCTTGAACGTGTACCCCCCACTTTCCTAAATAAACCTCTGTCTTTGTCTCTGACTGGTGCACACTGAAATTCTTTTCTGCCACAGAAGCCAAATATCCTGCCAATCCTGAGTTTTGGAGGTGAGGAATGGACTCATCACTCCCCTGACAATATCACTACCAATCTCACTACCATGTATGGAGGAGGGGTGGGGTTCAAAGGGAAACACACCAAGAAATGTTGTGCACGTATATGAATGCATCATCTTGAATCTCACTATAATGTATAATTACATTGCACCCATGGATGTCTAAAAAAATAAGTAGATAAATAAAAATAAAACAATGTCCAAGAAAAAATCCTACAAAGATATACATATACAAATATTACCCTAATTATTTCTATATAAACTTTTAAAATAAGTTTTATCTTTTCATTTTTAATTATAAAATAGCATATGCTGATTATAGAAAAACTAAAACATGCAAGTGAGAAAACATGCTTCAGGTTGTAACAGATATTCGTGCATATTCCTAACCATCCCCGTAGATCACAGGTTGGAAAATTTATTCGGTAAAGGCCCAAATGACAATTATTTAAGGCTTTGGGCCATAAGGTCTTTGTCACAAATAATCAGTTCTGCTATTATAGTGTGAAAGTAGCCACAGACAATACATAAATGAATTAATGAGGCTATGTTAGAATAAAATTTATTTAAAGAACACCAGTGGGTAAGATCTAACCCATGGCCCACAGTTTGTTGACTCCTGTTCTATAACAATTCTTAGAAATGGAATCAAAAGCTGGGTGTGGTGGCGCACACTTGTAATCCTAGTACTTGGGATGCTGAGACTGGAGGATTGCAGGCTTGAGGAGAGCCTCAGCAATTTAGTGAGGCTCTCAGCAACCTAGTGAGACTTGGTTTCCAAATAAGAAAAAAAAATGGTCTGGGGATGTAGCTCGGAAGTAGAATGCCTCTGGGTTCAATTCCTAGTACTACAAAAAAAAAAATACAATTGAAGTCCGGCACAGTGATATATAACCAGTACCTGAGAGGCTGAGACAAGAGGATCACATGTTCAAGGCCAGCCTCAGAAATTTAGCAACAACCTCAGCGACTTAATGAGACCCTGTTTAAGAAAAAAAGGAGAAGTAGAAGTAATGAGTCTCAGAAAGATACATGTTTAAGGCTTTTGAAATGTATTACTGAGTAGGAATTCAGAAAGTTGGTGTTAGTTTACCTCTTTCCAGTGGTATGATCATCTTTTCTTCTACACTGTGACAATTTTTAAAGAGAGATTCAAGTAATCATGTTAATGGGGAAAAGATTGTGAATCTAATGAGGGCAACAAACCCCAAGGGAACTATTCCCCCCCCCCCCGTTTGAGGATTCGAACTGATATGTTCTAAGTATAGAATCTTGCAAGACCTATGAGTAATCAAAAATTATCTATAAATGTGGTGAGAGATCATTATTACACATCAAGTATTATCAGTAGTATTTTTGGTATTTAACAGGCCCACACCAACCACAGAAACATCTTAAGCAGCTGTTTGGAGTTGAACTCCTGAGGCTAGTATTTGATGTTAAATTTGGGGAGTGACAGAGGTGTGGTATATACAAGTGTCTCCTCCCTGTCAATACACGTGCGCACGCATGTGCACTCCCATGCAGCACACATGCACACACACAACATAAAGTAAGGCATGGCAATATGCCCTGCTCTGGGGCTGTATATAACCAATGGAAAGTAAGTTTCACATAGCTGCATGTCCACAGATATTTCCCGCTGAGTTTAGAGGCAATTTACTGTTGAATTCCACATTTATTTATCTTTTCAGTCTAGTGACTTCAAGTTTTCACTCTTATTTGAGAGAAATCTAGAAGAGGGAAGAGATATTAGTAGAGATTTAGTAGAGATATGGAGAAAGGTAACAAACAGGGAAGACACTGAGGGAAATTAAGATGGGAGAGGGAGAGAGAGAGAGAGAGAGAGAGAGAGAGAGAGAGAGAGAGAGAGAGAGAGAGAGAGACACCGACCTTGAAGACTTTCATGTGGAAAATCAGAACTTCATAATATAAAGGGTGTTGAGTGACAAAAATAAAGGGCATTGGGAGATTCCTGATTGCTGAGGAAGAATTAGCATCCTCCATTCTGAATCTCCAATGTGGTTCAGAAATAGCACATTACCATTCCCTAGAACTGCAGTAATAGCAGAACCACTCACTAGTTTTATAACCTCAAATAAGTTTACTTAGACTTATGACCGTTGGTTTTCTTATGTGTAAAATCAAGATATTACCATTTATCCAGTAGTTGAGCATATTACCTGTGACACAGCACTTACTCAATAAATGGTAGCCACTATCACCATACCACCACCATTCATCACCAGGATACTGAGCATATTCCCTCTGCTGCCCACTAGGATACCTACTCTGTCCTTAATACCAAAATTCCTAAACAAAAATAGGTAAAAAATAGATTGGGTAAGTGTCCTAAGTCAGCCTCATTTAGCACAAGTCTCTAATATTTATTATTTTTTGTTTCCTAAAATATCCTTCCTTCTTTCCTTTTTTTTTTTTTTTTGTACAAGGGATTGAACCCAGAGGCATTCTACCTTCGAGCTATACTCCCAACCCGATTTTATTTCTTATTTGGAAATAGTAGGTTGATGAGAGTCTCACTACTTGCTAAGGTTGTCCTTGAACCTGTGATCCTCTTCTCTCAGCTTCCCAAGTATTGGGATTACGAGTGCGCGCCACTAAGCCGGTCAATATCTTTTCTCAATACATTTTACCATAATAATTCATATATACAAGTGGTTTATGTATGTATTGTATGTGTGAACTATTTAAGAACCTCTGTGAATTGAAGATAATCATTATTACTGTATTTACTGATACTCTGCACAGCATTTATCTACTTTGCAAACCCATTTATTCAGAACATGAGCCCCCCTTACCTCACAATTAAGCAACTCAACAAGTTTTCAATTTTTGATATCCCATTGTTTACAGTAGCTGTGTATAAAGAGAGATAAAAAGAGAAAACTGGAAGTAAAATTACAGTAAGCAAATGAAACCAGCACACACTTGCAAATCATGGAATCTCAGAGCCCGAAGAAAACTAAAAACATGTAGTTATAGAGAGGAAAGATTGAGGTCCATTGAAAATCGGAGAGTATGTTTTTCTTTTTTTTTTTTTTTGCAGTACTGGGGGTTGAACTCAGGGGCATTCTACCTCCAAGCTACACCCCCAGCCCTATATTTTATTCTTTATTTTGAAACCGAGTCTCACTAAGTTGCGGAGTGCTTCACTAGGTAGCTGAGGCTGGCCGAGAACCCGGATCCTCCGGTCTCAGCCTCCGGAATGCTGAATGCTGGGATTACAAGCATGCGCCACCACACCCTGCTAGAGAGTGTGTTTTTCTAAAAAAAATGTAACAAGGCTTCAGAGGCAGGGTTTTTATGTCTTATATAATACTCTTTCCCTTACCTGGCCCCCATGCTTGAAGACATGAAACATAGCAGTAATGAGCTCCCTGAAAAGGGACCATTCATTGAGGCCCACTTCATAGGACCCACTTAAGGTTGTAGAACAAACAAGTAGAAGTAAGCACTATGGGAAAAAGGAGATGGGAAATCAGGGATGGAGATAGGGTGCATTCATACTCTGCATTGTCAGCAACTGACTTTGGTTTGTTTAATTTGAGCATTGGTGGAGGAGTAGAACTTGTACACTTCAGCCTTACTCTAGGACATCTCCCAGAACTATTAATTGAGAGATTATTCCCTTTTCATTCCCACCGGGCTACAGAAGTATAGTCTGAGAAAAATAGTCTGAGAAAAATTAGTCTGAAAAAAAATAGTATTTTTTTAAAAAAAATTAATTTTATACACAAATATAAACTGAGTCTCATCCCATTATTTTTGTAGTTGGTGTGGAGACAGGGTCTGGGAAATAGTGGACTTCTGTTCCTAGGTAGACCTCGATTTTACTAAGAATGAAGGTTTGTTTATTTATTTATATATATATATATATATATATATATATATATATATATATATATATATATATATATTTTGCGGTACTGGGGATTGAACTCACGGGCATTCTACCTCCGGGCTATTTCCCCAGCCCTATTTTTTATTCTTTATTTTGAAACAGGGTTTCACTAAGTTGCAGAGGGCCTCACTAAGTAGCTGAGGCTGGCCGCAAACCTGCTATCCTCCTTCTCGGCCTCCCAAGTACTGAGATTATAAGCATGTGCCACCATGCCCGGCTCAGAATGAAGGCTTTTTAAAAAAAATATTTCCTAGATATTAGTAATTATATTTATGTTTTGGTAACTGATTAGCTTGGCCTATTTTTGGCTTTATTTGATGTAGTTTCAAAAAATAAATTTTATTCTATATATTTAAGATATATACCATAATGTTATGAGATACATATAAGTAGAAAAAGGGCTATATAATATTGAAGCAAATTCTTTGATGTAATTTGTCCCAAATCCCTATATTCTTAAAAAGAAATCATTCAAAAAGTAAACCAGCCAGCTGGGCGTGGTGGCGCACACGCTTGTAATCCCAGTACTTGGGAGACTGAGACTGGAAGATACGAGTTTGGGGCCAGCCTCAGCTATTTAGTGAGGCACTCCGCAACTTAGTGAGACCCTGTTTCAAAATAAAGAATAAAAAATAGGACGGGGGGTTTAGTTCAGAGGTAGAATGCCCCTGGGGATTGACCCAGTACCGCAAAAAAAAAAAAAAAAGTAAACTTGCGGAAGCTTGCAGCTGTTGAATACTGAAACCACTCCCTCCCAAAGCAGCATAAGCCATTAAAAAGTTACTCATACAATGATTCATAACTTGACACTTTTGTTATTATTATTACAACATTTTATAGTTCTATTTACATTATGATTGACACAATAGGAACAACAAAGAATGAAAGCTTGGATCCCAGTGTACTTGTACTCAATGAACGATTTAAAAACTAAGTCTTATACTTTATGCTCTAAGTCTTATTTCCCTCATTGAGATTGATTTTCCATTATAGTTACTGAAATTATGACTTTGAAATAACTTAATGTATGGACAAATTTTGAGTCAATAATAATGCCATTTAAAGCAAGCTCTTCAATCTGAAGTGGTCTTCCTCTTTTGTGTTCCTTTTATTACTATAGACAACCTAGATAATTACAATATTTGAAGAAATAAATGAACTGAAAGGAATCATAATAACATAAGCAAATTATGAAAACCACAGTAACATGAAAAAGTCTGCAAATTGAGATAAAGACCCAAGAGACTATTATAAAATTATGTTGAATTATCTTCTTACTCAAAAATATTTAGAAATTTCATTTAGGCTGGTAATTGAAATTTATATTGCACGGGGGAAAGAAAAGTGATTATGTTACTAACTTTTATCTGTAATCAAAGTTTTGACAGTTTTGAAAGGCATGAAATTGGTGTATTTTATTTATTTACTTATTTATTTACTTACTTACTTATTTACTTACTTACTTAGTTATTTTGTTGTTGTTTGGTACTGGATAGAACCCAGAGGCATTCTACCTCCGAACTACACCCCCAATCCTTTTTATTTTTTGTTTTTGAAACAGGGTCTTTCTAGATTTCTGAGACTGTCCTTGAGCCTGTGATCCTCCTGTCTCAGCCTCCCAAGTACTAGGATTGCAGGGATGCACCACCATAGCTAGCTCAAACTGGAGTCATTTTAAATGTCATCAGATTCACACATTTTTATCCCTCAATGTTTCAGCTTTTGCCCTCAAATGGAAAGTATTATCAAATAATGCAAAGCAGCCAGTACAGGACTTAAATTATGGACTTATAAGCATTGCAATATAGCATTCAGTATCTTCTTGATTGAAGCTGAGAAGTTTGATTGAAACTGAAAAGTTACATAATGTGGGCTAGCTACTAGATACAAGAAAGATACCTGTCTTCTTTGTGTTCCATCACTATTAAATGATAGATCACAGTTAAATGATCTATCCTCTGTCAACTTGAATTTCTTTCATCAAAACTACTATGATAATGCAATTTATGCCCTACTGATTGTGGAATGGGGTGGGCACTTTGGTGAGCCAAAAGAGCTAATTAACATAACAACCATTTTTGTGAGATCTATACTATGAGTATGGATGGTTCTTTAGTTTCATGTCGCTGGCAGAACTAGAGCGCTACAGAGGGCAAATAAAGACCTTGTCACCAGCTACATCCTTGAGAAAATGGTAGTGCAATAAGCAGTGGCATAAGAATTTTCTGAGCAGCAAATAGATAGTTGAAGAATAGAGAGACTAAACATTCTAATAGTTCCAAAAGGCTGAAGAGAACCAAGGCACCATCTGTAACAGGGAGTGATTCAAGGAACGTTATTTCAGTGACATTACCACCCAGAATATATCCTTCTACTACCTTTCCACAACCTGAGAACTGCTTCTTTGGCTTATAGCATTATTTTTTCTAGAATTTTCCAACAAGTCCTTATGTCATGAATGTATTCACAAGGGTCCCTAAATAGGGCTACCCAGTACAAACATCTCAGACATTTTGCTTAAAGTACAGGCTTCCAGACCCTCCTCTAAGGGTTTCTGATACAGTGTGTCTGTCAAGAGGCCTTGAATTCTATGTGCTTTCCAGGCTCCCCAGTTAAATTGATGCTGTAGACAAATACTTAAGAACCATTTCATCAGCAACTATTAGTGATCAGTAATGACTGACTTCATTTCTCTCATCCAGTAAATTCAAGTGGAATAAGAGTTAAAAGGGAAGAAGATTTGTTTTTATGGGAGGGTGGAAAGAGGTTCAGAGTTAGGAAGGGAACGCTATTCAGGAGAATAAACAGCTGCAGAATGGCTGCAGAATGGCATGGGCTACCTAAAGAAACAAGTTTTCCACGAGAGAATGAGAAGGCTACAAATTCCAACACAAAAGTTATCTGTGTCATAGTTTTGTCTAGATAGACCTCGCCTTTCCTCAACTACCAACCAATGGAACTCTAAGTTTCCTGCCTAGACCTCATTAGGAAATGAGATGCAAGGAAGAAAACAAGGGCATTAAGGGTGTGTCTACATCAAGCATTATGAAACAATTAATTATTGTTTTTTCTGTGATCGTGAGAATTTCAGGTGACTCTCCTGCTAGCACATTAAAACTCACGTTGTGAAATACAGAATACCTGAGCATTACCTTTTCTCAAGTATCACTTTTCCCCTATCTCTCTCCAAAATACCAAAAATTGAATTATACATTTTCCTGCAGATGTGGACTCTCTTTTAGTTTTTCTTTCAATTACTATGGGTTTTTTTTGTATTGAATTATAAACTTAGCCCCATTGTCAAAGATATTTAATAAGAACATTTGAAAAATATTGAGTAGAGGCAACAACCAGCAACATTAGAAAAGTGTCATAATTTTAACACTTGAGTATAAGCCCCAGGTACAGGAATGAGAAATCATCAAACAAATTAATCCACTATCTCATTTTCTCTGTTAAGTTGCTTGATTTTCTCCCCAGTGTTAGGAATTAAACCTAGGGACACTTTACCACTAAGCTACCCCTAGCCCTTTTATGTTTTTTTTTTTTTTTTCTTTTTCGGATCAGGGGATTGAACTCAGGGGCATTCTACCTTTGAGCTATACCCCTTGCCCTATTTTTTATTCTTTATTTTGAAACCAGGTCTCACTAAGTTGCGGAGTGTCTCACTAGGTAGATGAGGCTGGCCACGAACCCGGATCCTCTGGTCTCAGCCTCTCAAATGCTGGGATTACAAGCATGCACCACCATACCTGGCTCCCTTTTATGTCTTTAAACTTTTTTTCTTTTCTTTCTTTTTCTCTCTCTATTTTTATTTTTATGTTTGAGGGGAGGTATTGGAGATTGAACCCAGAGGTAATCTACCTCTGAGCTACACCCCCATCCTGTTTTTTTTATTTTTATTTTTTATTATGAAACAGGATCTTGCTAAATAGCCAAGGCTGGCCTCAAAGCTGATATCCTCCTGTCTCAACTTCCCAAGTACTGGGATTATAGGCTTGTGCCACAGTGCCTGGATAATTTTTTTCTTTTGAAGCAGGGTCTTGCTAAGTTATTGCATGCTGGCTTCAAACTTGCAATCCTCCTGCCTCAGACTACTGAGTAGCTGAGATTATAGGCATGCACTACTGAAGCAGTCAAACTGTTTGATTTTAGTACTTACATCTTTAGGATCTTATGTTGTTTTAGATGAAGTCGCTACTTTGTAGGTATAGAAAAGTTACTGACTGAAGCTGTGCTAGCTTTCCCAGAAATCTTTGCTCCCTGAAAAGATCATGTAAGATGAGGATGCTATAAAAGCTAACATGAATAGACTGCTTACTGTATGGTAAGCTCTGTGCTATGGCCTTGACACACGAGGTCTTTCCAACCATTAAAGCAATTATATAAAAAGGGTAATATAAGTATTTGCATTTTATAGATAAGAAAACTGATGCTAAGCAAGATTAAATTAATTTTCCAAGGCCATATGGTTTTAGGTATTAAAAGCTGAAATTTGAACTGAGGTCCATCTGCAGTTTGGAACAATGTACTGAAACAGCAATGTGCTGTCTTATTCTAAGATAGAATAATTCAATTAAATTTTAGTTCCTATAAATTAAATTTTAGTACTACTACAAATGGACTCCAAAGAGGTAATCTTTTTGTTATCATAGATACATCAAGTCATTAAAAATAATAGAGCAATGCAAAATCCTAACCCAGAATACCCATTCAGAGACTAAATATGATTGGCAATCATAGTCTAACTCTTCAGAGCACCAAATAATGAAGTTGGAGCCTACTTCAGAAACTTTCTTCCTCCTCTTATGAGTATCTATATTAGACTTTTATAGAGGAATCATTGAGAACTTTTCCTATTTTATATGCCCTCCACCCTTTTAGGATACAATTCTGTCTATAAAAAAGTTGAATAGCCAGGTGTGATGGTGCACACCTATAGTCCCTCCCACTCTGCTCTATAGGCAGAGACGGGAGAATCACTGAACAAGTTCAATACTAGCCTGGGCAACATACTGAGAACAAAAAGCTAAGGAGTAGGACAAAAGAATTCCCAAATTCTTACACTAAAGTTTCCAAATCAATATTGTGAACCTTTCATTAATCTAGTGCCCTATTTATGCTTTTTAAGAAGTGTTATTAAAACAATCTGTTTAAGATGAATGGATAAAGAAAATGTGGTATATAAACAAATATATATATACATACATACATATATATATATATATATATATATGTACATACACACAATGGAATTGTACTCAGCTATAAAGAGTAATGAAATAATGTCATTGGCAGGAACTGGAAAGCATCAAAAACGATTAGTCAGACTAAAAAAATCAAGGATAGCATGTTTTCTCTCATGTGGGAAGCTAGAGAGAAAAAAGAAAGAAGGGGGCCTCATAGAAATAAGAGACCAGTAGAGGAATGGAAAGGCATTGGGGAGGAAGGAGGGCGGGGAGAGGGGAGGTATGTGGAAGGAAACAGACCAAATAATGCTATATGCATATATGAATGCATCACTATGAATCTCACTATCATGTACAATTGTAACACACCAATCAAAAATTTTAAAAAAGAAAAAATTAATGTTTCTACTTCTTTTGGCAATTCTAGTTATTTAGTTATACTTAGCCCTCCTTGGTTTCCTTAGAACCACTAATATTTATCATGAAATGATCATATTTTTTTAACTTGCACACATAAATAACTTTTAAATCTTTTCATCTCTTACAGACTACAGAAGACTTAAAATTAAGTTACAATGTAATAGTTATGTTAATAAATGATTAACCAGCATAATAAATGTACAAATAGTAAACCATGTAATGAAAATTGCTGATAATACTTTCCATCTGTTCTTTTGTCTATTAGCTTTAATATATACCCTAAGAAAAAACTGCCAAAGCTTAGCTCATTATGAAGGAGTTCTTAGACATGATTAATCTTGTTAGAGTCATCAATTTAAGGCTAAATTATCAGTATCATTGTCAATGTGTAAAATGTTCCAGGAAACTTCTTGAGGAATAGTGCTCCATCAGTTCAGATGACTTCTTCAAACACCAGGAATTCTGTCATGGTGGCAGCAAGTTTCTTTTTACACTTGTCTATGCATAGCCGATAGTAAGTTCCTGATAAACATTTATTGAATGAATGAACAAAATAACCTAATTAATATTCCATGATAACATATCCATTTTAAAATGTACTATCTCCTGTAAATGGGCTTGTCTATTAGTTGGGCCCATGTTGGTGTCCTGGGTCTTCTTTTCTTACCGTGTGCATTCTCAAATACTCTCACGATTCTGATAACCCTCTCTTCTGATGAAAAATTTGTGAGTCAAATTTCTGTAACTCTTCCAAATCTTTCCTCTAGGTTCCAGATCAGATATCCAGTTGCTTAGTGAACATTTCCACTTGGATGTTGCTCAGTCATTGTTAGTATAAAACAGCCATATTAGAACTCCTTCCCATCTTCAGTTTCAAATCTGTTCTGTGTTCCATGTCCTACCAAATGCCACCAACACTTATCCAATTGCTCAATTTGCAACCTATGTGTCTTCTTTGATTCCTCCTTCTCTCTCATCTCCCATAGCAAATCAATTCCTGAATCAAGTTGATTCTATCTTCTTTATAGGTTTTGTATTTATTTTGAAACAGGTGCTTGCTAAGTTGCTGAGGCTGTCCTTGAATCTTCAATCCTGTCTCGGCTCCCCAAGTCCTGGGATTATAGGCATGCACCACTGTGCCTCGTTTAATTTATTAATTTCTTTTCATATCCAGTGTTGCCACCTTAGATCAAGTTACTAATATTTCTTACATGGACTACTGCAAGGTCATTTTTATTACAGTTTTTTTCCTCTCAAAATTTACTCTGTATTGTGTAGCTGAACACAAACATTCAGTTAATAAATTCCAAAAGCATTTTAACCATATAGTAACCTACACGCCAGCTCGTATTTATCCTCTAAGTTTCAGCTTTATTTTCATTTTCTCTGACTTCACATGAGTACAATTTTTATGCTTATATACCATCTCATACTTCATATATCTTGGTAATTACCATCTTATATCATAATAATAGATTTACTAATCTGGAAATTCCCACAGATTGTGAGATCCTGGAGAGCAAGGATCAAGCCTTCTTTATGTCCCTGATAGTCAGCCAACACTTGACACATAATAAGTACTCAATAATTATTTTCTGGATAAATGAGTAAAATGAGGAAAGGAAGACAGGGAAGGAGGAAGGGATAAAGAAGGAAGGAAGGAAAAGAGAGAGAAAAAAAGGAAGAAGAAAGAGAAGGAAGAAGGAAGGAAGGCAGGAAGGTAAGTTAGAAATAAGAATTGAGTCAAATTATTTTAGTTTTACTAGAGCCAGAGAGACAAAGAAGTCAGACATTTAAAAGGCATAGAATCTAGGAGATGTAGGTTTAGAGAGTGAACAGGTGAATTGGTAATGCCTTCAGAAAAGTCATATATATATATATATATATATGTGTGTGTGTGTGTGTGTGTGTGTGTGTGTGTGTGTGTGTGTGTGTGATTTTTTTTACAAATATATGAGTCATACTGACAAGGGGCATAAGTATTCTGAAGAAAAGGGCAATTTTGGTTGTGGACTCAAGTTTTATTATTGTCCTTGTTGTTGCATTTTGTTTTTAATTTAGTCAGATAATAGCTACAAGATATTAGTATATTGTAAGTAAAGGTGTGCCGTGTAAGATATACCATGACAAACATCCTTCTGGCGTGGACAGATGAGTGTTCCTGATCTTAGTTTTCCCCCAGCAAGGGCTAAAGAGTCTTAATTGAGTTCCTCACTTTCCTAATCCATGATGTCATTATGATGATTGGTTTCAAAATTTATTTATTTATGTGGGTTAGGATGTCCTATATTTGCAGACTGTTCAATTATTTTACATGACTATTCTGTAATTTGACCTTCTTGTACTTTTACATTAATGTAAACTAATATCTGAAGTAAGTTTCCTTAGCTGGGAGCCCTGATGTTTTTATTAAACATGATTAAAGATCACATTCAAGAGGTTGGCAAACAAAAGCGGGATTAAAGCATGATGTTTTTTTAATGACAGATTATGGGTAAAATGGAAAGGGGAAGGAAATGACTGTTTTAACTCTTTTCTTTTCCCAGAAAGCAAGTAGAGACATAGTTGCTTGCTATCTTATTTAACAAAAAGGAAGTTAGAATCCTGTAGCTTTGCTACCATAGGAATGATCTTGTTTCTTTTATGTCTTTTTGTTGCTCTAGGCCATGTCATGTTCCCTGTAAGTAACATCTGAAAACAATCACCTTGGAAGCTCAAGTTGGCTTTGTGCCCCATTCCAGCAGGCCTTTAAGTAAGGACTACTTATACAACCACATAAAAAGTGCTCAACAGTAATGCAAAAAAAAAAATGTACTCACTAGGCTAGAAAATGTCAGACTCCATGTGTCAACAAAAATAATTGAAGCAGAAAAGACCAATCAATAAGGAAAAGTATGCCCCAAAATAAAACCAAGAAGACCTTTGCATTTTGTGTACTCTGACAGTACAGATTCCCTTACCTTTTCTTAAGGTCAGGTAACATAACTATAAAATCTTCTCCTTAACATTTTATTTAAAAAAAAAATTCTGGTTGCTTTTCTGCCTACTGATTGTCATCAAATCTGGAATCATTGAAACACTGTCAAACTAAAAAATACATAAATTGTAGAAAAATACTCATTCTTAAATTTTTGATTAACTGAAAAGTTCATTAATTTAACCAACAAGACTTTTGTCTTGAAGACCCCGAAAAGAGGGGTGTTCAGTGAAAAACGTGTGTGTGTGTGTGTGTATGTGTGTGTGTGTGTGTGTGTGAGAGAGAGAGAGAATGAATTTAAGTGGGAGACCTGAGTTTCCCTTTACGTTTTCCTAGCAATGTTTTCTATCTATTCCTTTTTCCTAGTCTATCCATTTAAAAATGTTACAAAGCCACTAAGTTTATTTTTATTTTAAATTATTGAATTTTAAGTTATAAAAATAATTATGAACACACTTATTATTGAAATTTTTAAAATTCATAAGTATATACAGTAAAAGTGTCAAGTCGATTAGACATGCCTACCCCATCCCAATACAACCCAGAAATAGCTATCACTAACAGTTTAATGTTTATATTTACCATCAACTTTAGGAAATATTTTTAATTTTTAGAAATTAATAATAAACTCTCAAAAGGAAGGGGCCATATTTATTTACATGTCTTTTTGTTTTTACACAGAATTTTGTACATGGCAATCTCATTGTAATATTTATTGTTTTACATAGAAAGTTTGCATAAGGCAAGTTGGTCTTAGTTTCTCAAGTAAAGAAGTACCAAAAGAACCCTTATAGAAGGCTGTTTCAATTATTAAACCACCTTATCTAGATCCAGAAAAACAGTGTGGTATTAAAGTCTTCAGCATACAGAATTCTGCATGAAGTGGGAACAATGCATTTTGTGTGTGTGTGGTACTGGGGATCAAACCCAGAGGCATTCTACCTCCAAGCTACACCCCCAGCCCTTTTTTATTTTTTTTTTGGTTTAAAACAAGATCTCATTAAATTTTGGAGTGCCTCATTAAGTTGCTGAGGCTGGCCAATAACCTGTGATCCTCTGGTCATAGCCTTCCAAGTACTGGAGTTATATTGATGTCACCACACCTGGCTGATGCAACGTATTTTTTAAAATTATTTGTAGATTAATTTACTGATATCCTCTTTTTTCTCCCATAGTATAACATGTCATTTTTGCTCATACCAAATTTCATTGCATATGCGAATTCAAAATTTTAATTGAAGCCAGGCGTGGTGGCGCATGCTTGTAATCCCAGTATTTGGGAGGCTGAGACCGGAGGATCTGGTTCGTGCCCAGCCTCAGCTACTTAGTGAGGCCCTCCTTAAATTAGTGAGACCCTGTTTCAAAATAAAGAATAAAAAATAGGGCTGGGGG
>PVLC010002938.1:0-105499 GCA_004027655.1 Graphiurus murinus
TTGGCTATTGTGAATTGAGCTGCTATAAACATAGATACGCATGCATCGGTCTGATAATTTGGTTTCCATTCTGGTGGGTATATACCCAGTAGTGGTATTGCTGGGTCATATGGTAGGTTCACTCCCATTCGTCTGAGGATCCTCCATACTGTTTTCCACAGTGGTTGCACAAGTTTGCAATCCCACCAACAATGTATTATATGTGATTAATAAATATTTTGTAAATTATGATGTTTGGTATTTAATTCTCACACTTTTGAAAGGAATATGGCACCAAAGGACCTGTTTACTGAAGAACTATAACGACCTCAATTTCTCTCCCTCCTCTAAATGCTTCTTGTTTCCATTTTTGCTTGTTTATAAAAGGTTAAGGTGAATTGTCATTCCATCTTTATTTTCTTTGCTCTGTATCAAGGGTCCAGACAAAAGAATCCAAGTTGTTCTGACTACTAGAACAACTTTCTTTTCATTCTTACATTTATTATATACACTCCTCTTTAACACTTTTGTCCCTTACATTTCTATTGTGCTTGACAATTAACCATTAAATCTCTGAAATCAAATTCTCTCCTTGAGTCTTTCCAGTCCTTATTCCTTTGTTTTAGTGCCTAGGATTTGCAAATAAACTGAGATTTTTGAGTCTATTGGCCACTATTCCTGGAAGCCCTGACTGCGTTCTTGTACTAATCTATGTTTGATGGTGTAATGCACATTAATGTCATTTAAAAGAATTTTGCCCTGTTTTTAACTCAGACATAAGTATCCTACAAAATGGTGCCCTTTCTATGATTATCTGATCTCAAGCTTGCATTGTCATAGCTGACTGTTTCAGAATGGATGTTTGCTTTTTTCTATCATGGAGTGAATTTGATACCTTATATATCTGTGAGACAAATTTTGGCGACTCTGGACCTATTGGTAGGTCAGATATCCAGGGTATTTTACCAAAGGTCTAAGTCACTTTGCTGAGTTTGTGTATGCTATAGTTTGCACCTTGAATGTCCCCCAAAGGTCATCCATGTGCTGAAGAATTGGGAGGTGGTGGAACCTTTGAGAAGTGAGGCTTTATAGAGGCCTTGTAGTCATTGGGGTGTGTACACTTGAAGGAGCCTTCTCCTTGCTCTCTTTTGCTTCCTGAAAACAGGGGTTATAGTTTTGTTCCACCACACACTCCTGGTATGATGGTGTTTCAGTTAGCATTCACACCAAGATGATCACCAAATACCTGACATACACAGAAAACTTAAAGGAAGGAAGATTTAATTGTGCATGGTTCTGGATATTTTCAGTCTATGTTAGACCATCTTCCAAGCAGGAGCTGTCTCCCCCATAGGCCCAGAGTGATGGCACCAATCAATCATGGAATGAAACTTTCAAATTGATGAGATAAAGAAAGTAAACCTGACCTCTTGGTAAGTTAGTTATCTCAGATACTCCGTATAATGATGGAAAGCTGACTGACACAGTATAGCTTTCATTTTAATCTCTCTTGATTTTTGAAATTTCTTGTCGTCTCAATCACACCATTGAAGAGGAATTTGCCTGTTAATAGTGGTCATTACACATTTTCATGTCTGAGAACTCTGTAGGACTGGAAAGCCATGCTAGGTGTGTGCCTTCTTGCAGGTCTGTCCTTGGTTCTGGATATTAGAGGACTCACTCTGCTTTCAAGTGGGTGCCACTACTCTGCAGGAGGAGTTTTGAATTTCAGTGTAGACTCCAAGTAGAAAGGTGAGCACTTAGCTAGATCCAAATTGGAGCAATAAGATCAGACATACTGCCCTTTGTACAATGAGATCAAACTAAAATCTTGACAACCCTCTTACTGCTCAGATTCTCTCCAGCAGGCAGTCTAGGGCCAGGTGTGATGACTTGGCCTACTAGTGTAGCTACCTGCCAGTTTGATCTCAGCAGGTGAGCTCTTAGCGCAGAGAATAGATAGCAGAAAGTTAACTGTAATAGCACAAGAGCAAAATGAAGCAGCTTCTCCTATTGTAACCACTCAGTTACCTGATTAAGCAGACCTATCATCTATCTATCATCTATGTAAAGTGTTTTTCAATAATGTAATATTAAAAAGTTTTGCAATATAATATAATCCACCATGAATCATTAGGAAATTTTTCAGAATTTACCCAATACTGAGATTTTAAGATTATTTTTAACTGATAAATTGAACAGAGGTTTCATATGTAAACAAGATCTCCCAGCACTTGTATTTCTGGCATACTTCTCTTAACATAATATCCTCAAGGTACATGTTGTTGCAAATGGCAGGATTTCTATCTTTTTCTAAAGCTGAAAAATATTTGTACATATAGAAATATTATATATAATAATTTATATAAAATCAACAGACACATATATAGATATATAATTGCATGTAATTTCCCATCATGAGTCATATGAAAATAGATAAATCTAGCATAAAATTCTAAAGTGGTTAACTTTGTTTTCTAATTAAAAGGAATATATAAGCCTTATAGAAATTTTATAAAATAAAGATTAGTTAAAACTATTAATCATGGTTCCATTACACAAAGAATACATTCTTTGTCTATACATTTTTGGAATAGTTTTAATTTTTAAATGGCCATGTGTTTATCAGAAGCATGTGACTATTCCCCTTCTTAAAATAGTCTGTGTACCAATATAGATAGGCATGTGGGTATTTGCGATGGTGGGACTTTGTGGACACTGTTTTTTTAATTGGTATCATTCTCATATAGAATATGAATTGTAGCCGGGCGTGGTGGCGCACACTTGTAATCCCAGCATTCGGGAGGCTGAGACCGGAGGATCCGGGTTCGCGGCCAACCTCAGCTATCTAGTGAGGCATTCCGCAACTTAGTGAGACCCGGTTTCGAAATAAAGAGTAAAAAATAGGGCTGGGGGTGTAGCTCGAAGGTAGAACGCCTCTGAGTTCATCCCCAGTACCGCAAAAAAAAAAAAAAAAAAAAAAAAAGAATATGAATTGTAATCAGCTAAAAGTGGTCAGAGGTGAATATAGTGAAGACTCTGAAACACAGAATATAAAATAGACATTGAGGAGTCAGGAATTGAATGAGAATATGAAGCCTAGTGTGTTATCTGGGAAGTATTCAAGAAATCTTCAAGACAGAAAATCCCTGTTTTATCATAAGTTCCCCTATTAATTAGGAAAAGTGGGACTCTTTTTAGCTTATACAACTGATATAACATTAATTTTAAATATACTTAAGAGTAGCAAAATCAAAACATTTTTTCTGTTTGAACAAAGACATTACAAACCTAAAGACAACAGAAGTCTGAATATAACAATGTGTAAAAAGTAGCGTAGCCTAATCTGGTTGGCTTTATCCCAGGGATTCTAGGATATTTTAACATATAATCCTTTGAAATAATTCATAACTTTATCAGATTAAAGTAGGCATTTGATCGTCTCAATAGAAGCAGGAAAATCCTTTGACAAATTTCAGTATCTTTATTTTGTGATAAAGATTGCTGGCAAAATAGAGAAAGAGATATTCTTAACCCAATATAGGACAGATTCCCCAAAATTACTTAATGGGAAAGTTGTGATGAGTAGAAGAATGTGACAAGATTCCCACTACTGCTATTTTGTTCAGCATTTTGATCTATGCTCTCATTATTTGGATGGGAAAAAAAACATTAGAATGGAAATGAAATAAGATTGTCATTAGTCATTGGTATTATTATCTATGTAGACAATCCTAGATAATTGAACATTGAGCTACACAAATCAATAAGAGAGCTCAACAGTATCATTGAACATAGTTAATTTACAAAAGCCAGTAGTAATATTTCTATCTACAACACAAATAGAAGAAATTATAATTGAAACCAGATTCCATTTCTAATATTATCAAAAACTATTCTGGTCCTAGAAAAATATTAAGTCCTTCAAAAAATTTTAAATAATTAGAATACTGTACTGAAGGTTAAAAATGAAAACCAAAGTAAATTGCCTTTTTTATAGATGAGAAACTTAGGTACTTAAAAAATATTGGTATAAGTCATTAATAAACTGACATGTAATTTGTCTATATGAGTATCTCACTTCAAAATGTGTATTGATTTTCTAGATCTGCTTTGAGAAATCCATATACACCATAATATCATAGTCTATTCTCTTATGTGTTTTACATATTTGATTTTAACATTAAGCTTTAATTGACCTGGATTTGAATTTCATAGAGTATTATTATGGGGTATATATGGATTTCTTAAATAAGACTAATCAAGAAATATGTTGAAATATATAGGAGAAAAATATTGATCATCTATCTGAATTTCTAAAGTTCTGTGAGTAATGAGAAACCAATAAATAAAGCAGAAATACTTTCTGCAGTCTGATTTAAGGGACTTGTGTAGCTCACATGACATGCTTGAAATCTAGAGGTAAGAAAACTTTACACAGATTATTTTAAAAATTAAATCTGCATGCAGTATACTTGAATATAACTAATATTTGTAAAAACAATAGGATGGGTTATTATGTAATTGGTTTACATAACTTTAATTAAAATGAAAGAAGCAGAGACCATGGGAACATAATTTTATGAAAGCCAAATCATTTGTAAGTAACTGAATGTTTCTTCTAATGAGTTTCTAGAGAAGAGATGCAGCCGATGTCAACTTCAGTGAGACATTTGCTACTCACAATGGCATTATTGACAAAGGAAGCTCCAGTATTGTTAAATAATGGATCAATGTCTACTTTAATGGAATTCTCTAATGTATATTATGGCGCTCTATTAACAGAAAAATCTTGTTTTAGTTTAATCAATACAGTTGATAAAGATACAAAATGTATTTTGTTAAAATCAAGAAGAATGCAAATATGGAACATATAGATAATCCAATGAAATATAATGTCTGGCTAAGATGAAGATATTTTTTGTCACTCCAGATAATGAGCTCGTAAACTAATAAAGTGATGACAAGCATATCTAATTGTGCTATGGTCAAATATGTCGTGAGGATAAAATTCTTTTTGGCTGAGGGAATAACTCACTAGAATGTAATAATTGAGTGGTGGCTTGATGGGAGGATGTGCTTAATAGCAGGGGCTGGAGTGAGGCTTGCTGCAGGTGGAGGATATGGCATGTAAGCAAAGGTGCAGAGGTGAGAAACTGTGAGACATTCACAGATGGCTTGAGTGTGACACTGAGGGATCACATTGAAAAATGCTTGAATGACATGTTGTGAAGTTTGGACTTTATTTGTTAAACAATGACATAGTACACAATGGAACATAAAGCTTATTCTTGAAGTGAGATATAATATGCACTGGATTAGTGAGAAACTGCATGAGAAAGATAGTAATTCTGGCAAAATATAATTATTGTTCCAAGCTACAGAATTAGTAATGGATGAGATTGATGTATGAAAAACTGAAGGGGTACAATCATTAGAATTTTAATATTTGTACATGGAGAAATCATTCATTTGATGAATATTCATCCTTTGGTTGGTAATGAAGATAAGAGTGTGAAGAAACTCATGTAAAACTCTTTGTAAAAATCTTATAGTGGAAAAGAAAGATGGGAGTTAAACAAAAAAAACAAATAGGACATATAAGTCACAGGATAAATGCTGCAGAGAGACCCAAAATAGGGAAGAAGGAAAAGGAAGTGTGTGTGTGCAGGGAGATAGGTGAGTATGCTACTTTACATAAGGTGACTAGAAAAGACCTCATTGAGAAGCTGATACTAATGCACATGATGTACTTTCACAAATATATCAAAGTCAATCACTAAATTGAACTTGAGAAGGAGGGAGGGCAAGGGAGTGGGGTGGGAATTGGGGAAGAGGTTAAATGAGAAAGGTGTGCATATATGCCTTTATCACCTAACAAAGATGTATGATTACAATGCACCAATTAATAAAAATAAAAATAAAGAAAGATAATGAGGAAGCATGTCCTTGGATGTCTTGGAAACAGTTTTTCTTGGTAGAAGGAATGTTAAGAACAAATGCCCAGAGGCAAAAACTGAGATATTGAAGAACCGCAGGACCAGTGGGGCTAAGGGAATTGAGTGTGTGGGACACAAGTTCAGAGAGGTGCCCAAGAACTACCTCCTATGTAAGTCCAGCACAAGGGCTTTGGTTTTTATCCAGTGAGAGACAGGAGACATCAGAGAGCTTTGATCAGAGAAGTGTCATGATCTGACCTGTAGGTTAACAGGATTGCTGTGACTACTGTGTTGAAAATTGGTTGAGAAAAGGAAAGTGGACACGGCGAGACCTGTTAGGTAGTTACCAGTCAGCACCTGGGAACAGTGAAAAATCATTCTTTCAGCTTAAGCAAGAGTGAGCATGGCCATTCATTTGGTGACTCCCATAAAGAAATTAAGAAAAATAACAGATTTTTTCTAAAGGTAATAATGCAGGTGATGGATCATGTTACATTTTAAGTGCAGATGGTATTTTCAAGTAGATTTAGTAATCTCTTTCAAGTAGACTTAGAAATCAAGACTCTAAGTCATCTGCACACCTAGCTTATGGACCAGTATACAAATTATTTGGAAAATATGCTTAGTGAAAATCTATTAAAATTTTAAAGGAACTGAAAGTGTTTGGGGTAAGAAAAAATAACTGTCTTTAAATAATTTGAAAACAATCATAATGAAGATAAAGTATGTAATTTATTTTGTTTTACTTTGGTTGAAAAAGGACATAGGGCACTGGTCAAAGACCCAAGCATTGTGTCCAGGCAGACTCTCGGTCAGCTTTGAGGCTCAGCATAACTGGTTGGTTCAAGAGAACTTTCCAAATTAGTGTCATATCAAAATGAGACCAAGTTGAGAGAGACTCTGGATATAAAAGCAAACATATTCAAGGGGGCTTGACTAAGGAGAATTGGAAACAAAAAGTGAGAAATAGTTTGTCTGCCAGTTAGTAATTTTAAGGGCTTTTTATAGGCTCTTGGGCTATGTGTGACTTTTGTGATGGGATGTATATTAGGAGGTTAAAAGACACAATCAGCATTAAGCCTGGTATAGAGTATGAAAGCTAAAATATCAGTTGCATAATAGGAAGCCTATATTTCCCTGGAATGGACTGTTGCTTTCTGAAACATTAAAATTATTGGTAAGTTAAAATGGAGAGTACCCAGGAGAAAGACTTTTTTTAAAGTAGAGATGCAAGCAAGAATAATGAAATAGATCTAATGATTTCTGTATTTTCCTCAATTTGAAAAATATAAGACTGTGAGATTGCTACTTCTTATAATGAGCACAAAGGTTGCCTGTGATATGGCTTCCTTTTTTTATTCTCTATCTGTTTATTTTATTTATAACTTCTCATAGACTTACAAGAAACTAAAAGATTGCTGCTCACTTGTTGAGTATGACCCATGTGGATAATTTCACCATGAAAACATTAGCATTATGAGCTTCAGCCTGAATTTTAAGAATAGCACAGATTTTAAAATGTGATTCTCAGCATAACCTTGGAAAGCACTCAATGAATTTATGTACTAATTTAGAGCTTGAATTTACTTAGCCTTGGTATAAAGAATATTTTTGAATGGGGCTTCTATTGATTGAAAATATGGATCTTGTCAGAAAGAATACGTTTATCCAGGAAACATGTCCTAGTATATTATTTCACACAGGCTTGTCAGGCCCCTCAGAGAGCTGTGGAAATTGAGAGTGGCAATACCTACTAGAGGCAATTGTGGGCCAATTAATAAGCTATGAATTACTTATTAATCTATCACTAATTAGTCTTAGTATTTTTATTTTTTGCCAGAAAAATATCTTAAAAACAATCACTGGGACATGCAAAGTTTGTAAAGTACCACCTGTTTTTCTTAATAAATTATACAAAGAAATATTTATTAGCTGCGCAGTGTACACATCTTTAATCTCAATACTTGGAGGCTGAGATAGGATGATTGCAAATTTGAGACCACCTTGAACAACTTAGAGAAACTATTTCAAAAATAAATAAATAAATAAATAAATAAATAAATAAATAAATAAATAAACAAATAAATAAAACAAACTTCTGGGAATGTTACAGCACCTGTTTTCAATCCATAGCACCACAAAAATAAAAAAGTGAGAATTATTTATTAAATTTCCTCTGTAAGGAATATAGTACATTTGTTTATGAGTGCCCTGGGTTTTCTCAGTGCTTAAGCCCTGGCATCTCTTCTCCAAGAAATTGCTATTTTAGCAGAGGAAGTAAAACTAAACCTAATAATTATAATGCAAGACACTATATAATCTATGTCATATGTGTGATAGTCAATGTATGTTAAGCCTAATATGCATGTTGCCTGCATTAAAATATCATGGAATCCTTTGCAAATATTAATATCCCTCAACTCCATACTATCTAGAGCCAGGGAAAGAAAAAAATCTATGAGTACAATTTAGGAATGTGTTTTGTTATAGCTTATTTGCTATTAGATATAGAATTCCAAAGTTATGCAAAGAGTACTACAGTATTTCCTTGATGGGAAGATGATTTACAGTTAATTCAGCAGTTCTGTGTCTTAACAATGAAGTTAGTTGGCAAGGTTTAATGATGTTTAGGTCTCACCGTCAGAGATTCTGATATAATTGTTCCAGAATACAGCTTGATCACTGGGATTATTCACAGCCAAACATAATAGTCTTTATAGTCTATTTCTAAGACATTCATACCCAGGTATGATGGTACATACCTGTAATTCAGTACCAGCAAGCCTGAGACAGGAGGATCATAGGTTCAAGCATAGTCTCAGCAATATAGTGAAATGCTCAACAACTTAGTGAGGCCCTGTCTCAAACTAAAAGCAATAAATAAAAAGGATGATGGATGTACCTCAAAGGTAGAATACTCTGGAGTTCAATCCCCAGTAAAAAAAAAAAAAAACACTTTCCATTAGACATGGTAAAATATATAAAAACTCCAAAATGATGATGATAGTTATAATTAAAATAATACCAACAATCAACATTTATTTTGTTATATGACAAGTATAAATGTACTTAGTCCTCATAATAACCCTATAAACTAGATGTGATTATCATCCCCATTTTATATAAAGAACAGAACTGAAGTGACTTGCCTAACTAACTAGTAAGTGACAAAATTGGCATTAGAATCTAATCATGTGGATTTATAGAGGACAGACTCAGTACTATTTTACCTACAAGTATGCTCTACTTGCCCCCATGTGCTTCCTTCATATCATTTACCTATGCCATATGTGTTGACATTGCCTTAAAATACCTTTTTTTCACCGTTTTGTATGATAAATTTTTGCCCATGTTTAGTTCCCTGCTCAAATTTTAGTTCTATGGGACGTCCTCCCTACCTCCTTACTATGTGAAGAGATAGATGCTTCTATTATAGCAGCTGTCAGATACGTTTAATATTTTTAGAGTGTGACTCAGATTAGTGTATGTTTATTGAAGGAAGAGACTGTTTTGCTTGATTTTGTAGCTGCCTTGATAATATTTGAAGTTTAGTTGCCCCTTAATCTATGTTTACTAAATGAATGGCTAAATGACGACTATCTTATTGAATGTATTCAGTTATGCAAACAAAGATGTGTCTTAGTCTTTTAAATAAGTTGATTGAAGTGGTTAAGAGGTAATCAGGACATAAGAGGGACTTTAGATAACGGAAGAGAAATTTGAGTGGAAAAAGGGAGGTGGTCTAGGGGAATGTGGGAGATGGAGAGAGAATTAATGAGGGAAATATTTCCACTGACAGTACATACATGGGTGAGAATAACTATGACCTCAGTCCTTGTATGGGGGGAGGCAGGAGAGAGAGCTGGGGAAAGCCGACCAAGTGCTGTGTGCACGTATGCCACTATCATTATGAGCTCCATTATGATGTGAGACTATAATGCATCTATAAAAAAAAAAAAAAGTGGTCAAGCCAAAAATGAACCAGAAGCCATTATAAAGCTGTATCAATTCCTGATTGGTGTTTAGATTTCATTTGAAGATAGAAGAATTAAGTAAACCCAAGAAGATTTCCTGGGTAATCCTATAAATAAGCCTTTTCCTCCCATATAGCATAGAAACAACGTCATCTCTGTCCATGGAGGTCTGCCTCCATCTAACCAAAGATACACTGTGAATTGTGGTGAGGCATAGATATAAGGAAAATGTTAGGGATGAAGGAGTTGTGGTAAGCACAGATCCAAGAGGTTAGGTAAATGAAAATGAATTACAAGCGCTACAGCCAGAAGTGGGGTACATGTTACGAAATAAATAAGAATAATTCAGAATGGAAACCAGGAAAGCTTTCCAGTTCAAAGGTCATTTGTAGTTGATACTGTAGTGAAAGGGAAGGGGGGGCACCTATAGGTTTAAAGGAATCCGATGTTCCTGGTCACATTGAAAAGAGTATTGTCTGAAGTGAACTGGCAGTACTATGTAAGAAAGTCTAGAACAAAGATTGCAAACTGGAGATCTAAGAATGATTTATATATTTTTAATGCTTGGAAAAATCATATGTGTATATTTACAAAGTCAAATTTAAGAGAACATTAATAAGGTTTTGTTGGAATACAATCCTGCTTATCCATCTAAGTATAGTTTAAGGCTGTTTAGATTGTGCTGCCAAGGCAGAGATGAGAATTGCAAGAAGGGTACATAAGATCTGCAGAACATTAAGTATTATCTGGCCCTTTACAAATGAGATTTGACAAGAATGGAGAAGTTAAAAGCACAGGATTAACTAGGAACCATTTGTTTTGTTTTGTTTTTTGTTGTGGTTTTTTTTTTGTGTGTGTGTGTGGTATTGGAGATTGAACTCGGGCATTCTACCTCCGAGATATACCCCCGCCCAGCCCTATTTTTTTATTTTTTATTTTGAAACAGGGTCTCACTAAGTTGCATAGTGCCTCACTAGGTAGCTGAGGCTGGTAGCAAACCCAGATCCTCCCAAATTCTGGAATTACAAGTGTGCGCCCCCATGCCTGGCTAACTAGGAGCCTTTTTTAAGTTGAAACTGTCAAAGCTGATGTCATCACAGGGAGTAAAGGGCAAGGGGGTAGAGCAGGAAGGAAGGGTGGGATGTTACAGGAAAGCTAGCAGTAGACATCTGCATCGGTCTGGTCTGGAGAAGACTAGAAAGATGAATTGAGCAAAGCTGTCAGACAGATAGATAGCTGTAAATGAAAGCATGTGCTGCTGTAAAGGCAGAGCCAATGAGAGAGCCAGAATCAGCAAGACTTAAAAGAGAGGATAGGAATTAGCATCTTAGGCCTTAGTAGGCATTTTCTAAGTGGTTACTAAGCTGATGAAAGTAGATATGACCAAGCAGTCAAGCGATGTTGAAATCTAGGGAGACCATGGAGAGCAAGGATCCAAGAACCTAGAAAGGTGATGCAGGACTGGACACATTCCATACAGTCTGGGGTACTAGCAGCAGTCAGCCTTAACAGGAGCCACTGCTTCCTATACAACTTGCCATAGTAAGATACTCAGTGTACTTCCACATATGTTATTTTACTTATATCCCATAAACTAATCTGATAATTTATGTTAGAAAGACATCATGCATACAGTTTACATATATCCAAGGGTTGATAATGAATCAATCTCTCTCTCTCTCCCTCTCCCTCCCTCTCTCTCTCTCTCTCCCCAGAGGCAAATTTGCCATGTAACTAATAAAGTTTAAGCTGGCTACCTAAGTTTAATGAGTCTCTTTCAAGGCCCTGCATTTTTATCCTACAAGACATCCCCAAATAATGCACTTTTAAGACCAAGAAATACCTTATATTTCACTAACTTAGATGGAAATGGATGAATCTGCAACTTAAAATCCAGTATTCTTCCTATTATACCACTCAGACCACGAGCTGCCTTTTGTGCTTTTCATGGCTAGGTTGTAACCACTTCTTCTTGGACTTACCCTACAAAAGATAACAAAGTTCTGAGCAATGGAAGAGAGAAAAAAACAAACAACAACAACAACAAAAACATGTAGACAGTGAACACAGCAGAGTGTTATAACTTTTTAAACAAAAACACATTAGGAAAACTACCTAAAACCCTAAAAAGAGACATTGCAACAATACCTGCAGTATAATATTTTTTAATAAACTAACAAAATAATCAAGAAGATTTATTCTATAATAAAGAATATAGTAATCAAGAATATATATAATAATTAAGAAATCTATTATTCTCAGTAAAATGAAATCTTTTTTTTATTTTTCCCAATACTTATAATGTTATTTAGCCTATTTTATATGGCAGTGATGATTTTATGTGTGTACTTAGAATTTCTAGGGTTGTCAACTGAGTAGTTCTTGTAGATACTTTTCTTTAAAAAAAAAATAAAAATGTTTAAGGATAATATACCTTTATTTCCTCCTCTTATCCTCTCCATTATTTTTATTTTAGTTACCTTTTTTAAAATTTGCCACTTTTGAAAAAATCAAAACTGATTCTGCTTAAGTGTGTTTTTGACAAACTGACTCTAAGTCACTTATGCTTGCCTGGTTCTAAGTAGTGGAGTGGGACCTGGGCCAACACATTTACCTTACTTTCCTCCTACAAAATATTGTATAATAACTCTTTAAATGCACCACACTAGAGATATAGTCAAGGGCAACCTGCATCTGAATAACTTAGGTTGCTTATTAAAAATGAAAATTCTTCTGTCCTAGACAAAAATCTACTGAACTTGGACCTTTGAAGTTGTAGACTGGGGGTATGCATTTTTAACAGGCTTCTCTAGTGATTCTTACTCTCATTAAAGTTTGAGGACACAGGCATATACATAGCCTACCTTATTTTAATTCCTAAGAGTGTTGCAAATGTATTATGAAAGAGTTGCAAAGAATAAAATAATAACCCTCATCCATATAGGAAACATGGGAAACCTTAGCTTAAAAATGTTTTCTAATTAAGATTCATGAGTAGAAGTGGTTTGTTTATAGAAAGACTTTTGCCTGGGTCATTAATTTTTAGAAAGGTTTATAATCTTTCAGGAATAAGATGCATCTGGAAATACACAAGGGCTTGCTGACTAGCACTAAAATGAACAGCTGAGTGCATGAGTGTGGTAAGAGACATTAAGAAAACAGAATGGTTGTTAGATAAAATGTAATGTTGGGGAAAAACTGTCCTCCAGGCATCTATTTTCTTATAAAACACTTTGTCTAATGGTAAATCATATATGCAGATTTTTGAAACTATAATTATATTAAGTAGCATTCATACATTTTTCTTTTCAGTCCTTTGATTTCTTCATTTTTATGTATTTTTTTTGCAGTGCTGGAGGTCAAACCCAGAATATTGCACAAGCAATGCAAGTGTGCTACTACTGAGCCACATCCCCAGACCTGATTATTTTAAAAAATAAAAATAATACATTTCAGGGGGACAACAATAATGAAAAGTTTCATACTTAAAACATATTACAAAAGACAAGATTGGGCTATTTTAGAAAGCTCAGTTTTGAAATTTTTAATTTGGGAACAATTTGATCTGATAGAAAAAATAGGAATATTAACTCACAAATGTATTTAATTTCCCATGTAGCATAAAATATATTTTATCTTCACATATTATATACTCATGATTTGTCTACTGTTATCAATACCTTATTCTGCAAAATATATTTATATTATTTTATCCTGAATACCATCCTTTCAGTACCTTAATTATTTAGAGAAAAATCAATACCAGCTTACCCAGAATTATATGAAATATTATTCATCTTATAACTAATATCATCACTAGAATAAATTGGGCAGCATTTAAGCCTATCTCAAGTCCATTTGACTATGGTAAAATCCATTGTGCCTGAAATAGTCACAATCTACATCTGTTATGCCAACATACTTTTTAATAGTGCCCCCTTTACTCTTAAACATCCTGTTTTAGTAACAAATTATATATTGATCATAAACTTGATGTTTTATGTGCAAGCCCCTTCTTCCATGATGAAGTTTTCAAAAACCCTTCCTTTCTTCACCATCCCATGATAGGTTGCCGAAGCAGTGTCCCAAGAGTTGAGAGGAATGGCTCATCCAGTTTGACCTCACTTTGGAAATATTTGTGCTCCTAAGTCTCATTATCTCTGCTTGGCTCTTAATTGTTGCATTGCATAGCACCTTCCTAAAAGTAGAACAATGTTTAGTAAATATTTTTCTCCTAACATCTCAGTAAAGGGGGTATTGCTTGGCCCTGGACCCAGCCTTCTCAGAGCCCTATTTCAATGGCACAGATGAATATCAAATAGTGGACATGTTTAGAACAGTGAGTGATATCTTAGGCTGTTATATAAACTGACCTGGGTTTGAAATATAACATACTCACTCAAACTTCAATTTCTTTTTAAAATAGGGATATTAAAAGTCCCTATTTCCTTTCCTCATGCCATTGTAAAGTATGATTGAAATAAAAAAGTTATCACAGTATATTACCTTAGTTTCTATTATTTTGATTGCTATCACAACAGTACTATTGCTTCTTTTTTAACATGATTTTATTGGTACATTATCATCTTCCATCATAATGTAATTCATGTTGACATTGATATACATGCACACAACACTTGGTGCCCCCCCATCTCCCCATCTCTCCACTTCCCATATAGAGGACTAAGACTGATATTGGGATTTTCACATTTGTACACACAGTCCATGTTAGTATTTCCAATAATGAACCTCAGTCTTCCCCCTTCCCTTTCCTTAGAACACTTCTCTGGCTCCATTGAGGTCTCTCCTCTGTTATCTGGAGTCCCTCTGATATCCCAGTTATGCCCCAGCTTGTGTGTATTAAAGAAAACATATGTTCCTTCACTTTCTGTGATTGGCTAATCTCACTTAACATATGTTCTCCAGGTCCTTCCATTTTCTTGAAAATGACATTGTTTTGTTCCTCTTTATTGCTGAGTAGAATTTCATTGTATGTATTTTCCATAGTTTGTGATCCATTTATCTGCTGATGGACACCTGGGTTGATTCCATAATTTGGCTATTATGAATTGTGCTGCTATGAACATGGGTGTGCATATATTACTGTATTTCTCTGGTTTCCATCTCTTTGGAAAGATACCCAGGAGTGGTATAGCTAGATCATATGGTGGATCCATTCCCAGTTTTCTCAGGAATCTCCACACTGATCTCCATAGTAGCTGAACTAGTTTGCAATCCCACCAACAGTATAGAAGAGTTCCTATTTCCACATATCCTTGCCAACATTTATTGTTATTTGACCTTTTGATGATTGCCATTCTGATTGGGGTTAGATGGAATCTCAATGTAATTTTAATTTGCATCTCCATAATTGCCAATAATGTTGAACATTTTTTCATTAATCTACTGGCCATTTGTATATCTTCTTTTGTGATTTGTCTATTCAATTCAGTTGCCCATTTCTCGATTGGGTTATTCGTTTTTCTAGTGTAAAGTCTTTTAAGTTCTTTGTATATTCTAGATATTAATCCTCTGTCAGAGGAACAGCTGGTAAAGATCTCCCATTCTCTGGGTTTTCTCTTTAGGTTCTTGATGGTTTCCTTTGATATGCAGAAACGTCTTAGTTTAATGCCATCCCACTTACTAATTCTTGTTTTAATTTCCTGAGCTTTGGGGGTGTGCTGAGGAAGCTTCTACCTGTGCCTATATGTTGGAGTGATGAGCCTATGCCCTCCTTTAGTAGCTTCACCATCTCTGGTCTAGTTTCCAGGTCTTTGATCCATCTCGAATTGATTCCTGTGCAGGGTGAGAGGTATGGATTTAGTTCTGTTTTTTAACAAACGATTAACCAGCTTTCCCAACACCATTTGTTGAAAAGGCTATCTTTTCTCCAGGGTATGTATTTTGCCCCTATGTCAAAGATCAATTGGCTATAAGTGTGTGGATTTATTTCTATATCTTCTATTATGTTCCATTGGTCTATGTGACTGTTTTTGTGCTGATACTATGCTGTTTTAATTATTATAGCTCTATAGTATCATTTGAAGTCAGGAATTGTGATATCTCCTGCATGATTCTTATTGCTGAGAAATTTCTTTGGCAATTCTAGGTCTTTTGTTTCTCCATATGAAATTTATGACTGAATTTTCTAGGCCTATGAAGAATAACCGTGGTATTTTGATAGGGATTGCATTGATTCTGTAGATCACTTTTGGTAGAATGGTTATTTTGATGATATTTATTCTGCCTATCCAAGAGCAGGGGAGCTTTTTCCATCTTCTAAAATCTTCTAAAATTTCTTTCTTTATTGTTTTATAATTGTCATTATAGAGATCTTTGACTGCTTTGGTTAGGTTTATTCCTAGGTATTTTATTGGGTTTGAGATTATTGTTAATGGAATTGTTTTCTGTATTTCTTTCTCCGTGGATTCATGGTTGGCATATATAAAAGCTATTGATTTTTTTAGGTTGATTTTGTATCCAGCTACTTTGCTGAATTTGATAATCAGCTCTAGTAACCTTTTGGTTGAGTTTTTTTGGGTCTTCTAGATACAAGATCATGTCATCTGCAAATAAAGATAATTTTAATTCTTCTTTTCCTATTTGAATTCCTTTGATATCCTTCTCTTGTCTTACTGCTCTGGTAAGAGTCTCAAGGACTATACTGAAAAGGCATGGTGATAGTGGGCATCCATGTCTTATTCCTGATTTTAAAGGGAATTTCTGCAGTTTTTCCCCATTTAAAATGATGTTGGCTTTGGGTTTGTTTTATATTTCCTTAAGAAGTTGAAATATGTTCCTCCGTTTCTTATTTTCTGCAATGTTCTTAGCATGAATGGGTGTTGGATTTTGTCAAATGCTTTTTCAGCGTCTATTGATATGATCATGTGATTTTTGTTCTTAGTTCTATTTATGTGGTGAATAACATTTATTGATTTGAGTTATATTGAACCAGCCTTGCTTTCCTGGGATGAAACCATCTTGGTCATGGTGTACAATTTTTGTGATGTGCTTTTGAATGTGCATGGCTAGTATTTTGTTTAGAATTTTTGCATTAATGTTCATCAATGATATTGGTTTATAATTTCTTTTTTGAAGTATCTTTATTTGGTTTTGGTATTATTGTGATACTGGCCTCATGGAAGGAATTTGGAAGAATTCCATCTCTTTCAATTTCATGGAATAACTTGTGAAGTATTGGGACTAGTTCTTCATAAATGGCTTGTAGAATTCAGATGGACACCCATCTGGACCTGAGCCTTTTTTGATAGCAGAATTTTTATTGCTGTTTCTATTTATTTTCTTTTTATTGGTCAGTTTAGGTTTTCTATACCCTGTTGGCTCAATTTAGGTAGGTTGTATGAGTTTAGAAATCTGTCTATTTCTTCCATGTTTCCCAGTTTATTGGAATATAAATTTTCAAAATATTTTCTGATGATCATCTGAATTTCCACACTGTCATGGTGATGTCTCCTTTTTCACATCTGGTTTTAATAATTTTGGGTTGATTCTCTCTTTTCTTTAGCTTGGCTAGGGGTTCATCTATCTTGTTAATCTTTCCAGCTTTTTATTGATCCTATGTATTTTTTATTCTCTATTTCATCTCTGATTTTAATTACTTCCTACATTCTACTGGCTTTGGGATTGGACTGTTCCTATTTTTCTAAGTCCTTGAGGTGTGTCATTAGGTGGTCTACTTGGTGACTTTCTGTTTTTCTTATGTAGGCACTTATTACTATAAATTTTCTTTATAACACTGCCTTCAAAGTATCCCATAGGTTTGGGTATGTCCGGTCTCTATTTTCATTTAATTCCAGGATTTTTTTTATTTCTCCCCTTATTTCTCTTCTGATCCATTCCTCATTCAAGAGTGTATCATTCTATCACCATCTATTTATGGAATTTCTTTTGATCTTCCTGTTGTTGATTTCTACTGTCATTCTATTGTGATCTGAATACATGCATGAAATTATATTCCAATTTTGACTTTACTGGTGTTTTCTTTGTGGCCCATGATGTGGTCTCTTTTGGAGAATATTTCATGGGCAACTGAGAAAAATGTGTATTCAGCTGCTGCTGGTGAAATATTCTGTATATGTCTATTAGATTCATTTGGTTTATGATGCTCTTTAGGTCTAAAGAGTCTTTCCTCCTCTTTTGTCTGGAAGATCAATCTAGTTGTATGAGTGGTGTATTGAAGTCTCCCAATATTATTATATTCGGGTCTATTAGAGATCTAATGTTCCAGAGAGTTTGTTGAACCCACATTTGGGGAATGAATGTTTATTATCATTATATATTCTTGCTGGATTGTTGCTTGTATTAATAAGAAGTGCTCCGCTTTTTCTTTTCTGATATGTTTTAGCGTAAAGTCTGTTTTGTCCAAAATGAACATTGCTACCCCTGCTGGTTTTCAGTCTCCATTTGCATGATATATATATATATATTTTCATGCATTGTAAGCATACATCTTTGTTAGGTACAAATTGATAACGACATATGTGCCCACATTTCTCATTTGACCCTTTCCCCAAATTCCTACCCCACTCCCTCGCCCTCCCTTCCTCTCAAGTTCGGTTTAGAGTGAACTTGATATACATTAGGGTGTCCCCCCACCACGTCTATCCCCTTCGGTTAAATCAACTTCTTTGCTTATCAAGGGTCTCTCCTTTTTCATCTGGAGACCCTCTTATGCCCCATCTTCTCCCTAGCATCTGTATATTAGGGAGAACATATGCTTCTTTACTCTTTGTGATTGGCTAATCTCATTTAACATAATGTTTACCAGTTGCATCCATTTCCCTGAAAATAACATGAGTTTGTTCTTATTTATAGCTGAGTAAATTCCACTGTGTACATATCCCATAGTTTTGTAATCCATTCATCTGTTGATGGACATCTTGGCTGCTTCCATAGATTGGCTATTGTGAATTGTGCAGCTATAAACCTAGATATACATATGTCAGTCTGATAGTTTGGTTTCCATTCTTTTGGGTAGATATCCAGAAGTGGTATTGCTGGATCATATGGTAGGTTCATTCCCATTCATCTGAGGATCCTCCATACTGTTTTCTAAAGTTGTTACACTACTTTGCAATCCCACCAACAACGTATTAGGTTTCCCACTTCTCCACACCCTCGCCAGCATTTGTTGTTGTTCGTGCTTTTTATGATTGCCATTCTGATGAGAGTTAGGTGAAATCTCAAGGTAGTTTTGATTTGCATCTCTCTGATTGCTAATGATGTGGAACATTTCCTCATATATTTACTGTCCATTTGTATTTCTTCTTTTGTCAAGTGTCTATTTATATCCTTTACCCATTTTTGATTGGGTTATTTGCTTTCTTAGCTGTATTTTCTTGAGTTATTTGTATATCTTAGATATTAGACCTCTATCTGAAGAGTAACTGGCAAAAATCGTCTCCCACTCTGTAGGCTTTCTTTTGAGGTTCTTGATAGTTTCCTTCATTGCACAGAAGCTCTTCAGTTTGATGCAATCCCATGTGTTGATCTTCCTTTCAGTTGCTTGTGCTTTTGGGGTCTTGTTGAGAAAGTTTTTACCTCTGCCTTTATGTTGAAGTGTTGGTCCTATGCCCTCTTCAAGTAGCTGCAAGGTCTCTGGCCTAACTTCCAGGTCTTTGGACCACCTTGAGTTGATTCTTGTGCAGGGTGAGAATTGGGGTTTATTTCCATTTTCCTGAATACGGTTAACCAGTTTTGCCAACACCACTTGGTAAGGAGGCTATCTTTCTTCCAGTGTATATTTTTGGCTCCTTTGTAAAAAACCAGTTGACGGTAAGTATGTGGGTCTGTTTATGAATCTTCTATTCTGCTCCATTGGTCTGTGTATCTGTTTCTGTGCCAATATCATGCTGTTTTTATTACTGTGGCTTTATAGTAGAGTTTGAAGTCAGGTATTGTGATACCTCCTGCATGGTTCTTGTTGCTAAGAACTACATTGGCTATCCTGGGCTTTTTGTTTTTCCAGATAAATTTAAGGACTGATTTTTCTATGTCTGTGAGGAGAGTCCTTGGCAATTTCATGCATATTGCATGGAATCTGTAGATCAGTTTTGGGAGGATGGCCATTTTCATGATATTTATTCTGCCTATCCAAGAGCATGGTAGATCCTTCCATCTTCTAAGGTCTTCATCGATTTCTTTCTTCAACTTTTTGTAGTTTTCCTTATAGAGGTCTTTTACCTCCTTGGTTAGGTTTATCCCTAAGTATTTTATTTTTCAGGGTGCTATTGTGAGTGGAATTGTTTTCTCGATTTCTTTTTCAGTGGATTTATGGTTGGCATACAGAAAAACTTCTGATTTTTTAAGGTTGATTTTGTATCCAGATGCTCTGCTCAATTTGTTGATCAGTTCTATAAGTTTTTTGGTTGATTTTGTTGGGTCTTCTAAGTATAGTATCATGTTATTTGCCAAAAGGGATAGTTTTAGTTCTTCTTTCCCTATTTTTACCCCTTTGATTTCCTTTTCTTGCCATATTGCTCTGGCTAGCGTCTCAAGTACTATAGAGGTGATAATGGACATCCTTGTCTTGTTCCTGTTTTTAGTGGGAACTCTTGCAGGTTCTCTCCGTTTAATATGATATTGGCTGTGGGCCTATTGTATATTGCCTTTATGATGTTGAGGTACGTTCCTTCTATTCCAATTCTCTGAAGTGCTTTTAGCATGAATGGGTGTTGGATCTTGTCAAATGCTTTTTCAGCATCAATTGAGATGATCATGTGATTTTTGTCTTTGAGTCTGTTTATGTGGTGAATTACATGGATTGTTTTTCATATTTTGAACGAACCTTGCATCCTGGGATGAACCTGACTTGGTCATGGTGTATAATTTTCTTGATGTGGTTTTGCATATGCATTGCTATTATCTTGTTTAGCAGTTTTGCATCTAAGTTCATCAATGATATAGGCCTATAGTTTTCTTTTCTTGAGCTCTCTTTATTTGACTTTAGTATCCATTTGCATGATATATTTTTTCCATCCTTTTACCTTAATATGTGGATATCTTTGAGTGTAAGGTGAGTTTCTTGCAAGTAGCCTATAGTTGGATTGTGTTTTTTAATTCATGCTGTCAGTCTATGTCTTTAATTGGAGAATTAAGGCCTTTGATATTAAGTGTTATTATTGAAATATGATTTTTCTTTCCTGTCATGTTCTGTTCTATATTCTGTTTGATATAGTATTGTTTCTCCTTTATTTTCCCACCTGATGGAGTTTGCTTCTTCTCTGGTTCTGGAGTCTGCTAGGTTTTTCTTTTTTATGATTTATTTATTTAAATTTTCTCTAGTGCTGGCTTCTTAGCCATCATTTTTTAAGATTCTGCTTATCTTGGAAAGTTTTTGTATCTCCATCAATTTTGAATGATATATTTGGTGAATATATCAGTCTTGGTTGTAAGCTATTTTCTTCCAGGGTCTGGGGTACTTCATACCAATCCCTTCTGGCATTCAAGACTTGCGTTGTGATGTCTGGAGTGATTTTTGTTGTTTTGCCCTTGAATGTGATCCATACTTTTGTTCTTACTTCTTTTAAGATTCTTTCCTTGCCCTCTATGTTAGACATTTTGCTTATTACGTGGCATGAAGAGGTCCTTCTTTGATCTTGTCTTAACAGTTTTCTGTATGTCTCCTGCATGTAGATATCGAAGTCTTTTTCTATGTTTGGAAAATTCTCTGAAAATATTTCTTTGAAAAAATTTCTAATACCTTTGGTCTGTGCATCTAGACTTTATTCAATACCTTTTTTCCATAAGTTTGGATGTTTCATATTGTTCCATATTTGTTGAATGCATAGGTTGTGTCGTAATGTGTTCTATATACTGTTGACTGTACTTTTGGTTTTGAATGAACTGTCTTCCAGGAGTAATACCCTGTTTTCTATGTGGTCTGGCTTTCCAGAGTTGGTTTCTATTGTTGTCTTCAATTCATTCATTGACTCCATTTCATTCAGAGCACATTTCTGGTTCTTTCTTAAATCCTCAATTTTCTCCTTCATTTCCTGAACACTTTCTTTGAGGCCTCTCATCATATTGAACATCAAAATTTGGAATTCTCCTCGCATTTTTTGCAGATGGGTATTAGTGACCTCCATTGTTATTGAGTTGTGGAAGCTTTTTATTTCCTCACTATTCCTTGTCCTCATATTTTCAGAGTTCTCAGGTTTGTTTTTCTGTTGACTTGGTATCTTCTTGCTCTTTGTGTGTGAGTCCTGTGTTTATTTGTTATCCTCTTTATAAAAAGGTCTATGCTGGGGGTATATCTTCACCTCTACCATTCTGACTCAAATAATCAAAGTTTTTAGTTTGTCCCCCAGAGCCTCTTTAACAAGATATAGTTCTTAGAGCAAGCAAACATGAGTCTCTGATTGGCTGGAGGCCACTATGTTCTCCTGGCCCAAACTCTGCAGGGTCCAAGACTATGATGCTCTATTCACAGCTTACAGCTTATAGCCTGCTGGTTGGGACTTAATGCACTGCAGAGAATGCTGCTGTTCTGATGATTGTGAGCCCATAATGCTGTAGAGTACTGGCCTCTGGCCTTTGTGACCTGTGGGCTTAGGCTTAGCAAAACCAGTAATTGCTATGTTCCAAATTTATGGCCCAGATCACTGAACTTGATGCGCCTGGGTCTTCACTCCAGATCTACTTGTTATGGTCAGGTGAGGTACTTTTAGTCCCTAATATACATGCATGTCAGGTACAAACCCTGCTGGCAGAGAGAGTCCTGAACTCCCAAATTGAGGCTGGGATCAATTGATACCGGGCAGAGCCCCTGGTCTCTTGGTGCAGTCTGGTCCAGATGGCTCTGTTGCCATGCTCTGCCCTAGACCCATTGTCTGGCAAGGAGAGATTCACAGTTCCAGGCCGGGGGCATTGGTGGCTCTGTTCTTTAGCCCCAGGGACACTACCCCTGTCCTGGGGTGCCACACTCCCAGGCACCCTTGCTGGCTTCTGGTGCTTGTGCTGGTGCCTGTAGTGCCCAAACACAACCAGGCACAAGTTTACTGCTTTCAGAGCCTACAACTAGTTGGCCAAGCTGTTTTCCTCAGACACCAGGAAAAGATGTCCCAAGGTGATCCCTAGGGACCTATCAGTGCTCCTGAAACTGCTGACTGCAGTTCCCTCCTGCCAGCCTCTAGGGGCTATCTACTAAATCATGTTTCTGCTGTATCCAATTGTAGTCACCACCCCCATCTCTGCAGGGGTGGTTTGCAGAGACTCAGGCCCCTGGAAGTCTATTTCCTTGCCAGAAAAGTCCCTGTGTTCAGGCTCAGCCAGTTCCCTCTGGTTAACTTACAGTCCTGATGGATGCTGTTTGCTGCTCTGGATTGCTGCCGGAAGCAATGGGTTCAATGCAGCCTCCATGTCTCGATCCAGCCGGGTCCCTGTTGAACCTGAAGCAAAATTCCAACTGCTTTCTTTTTTTTTTTTTTTTTTTCCTGCGGTACTGGGGATTGAACTCAGGGGCATTCTACCTGCGAGTAGAAACAGGGTCTCACTAAGTTGCAGAGTGCCTCACTAGGTAGCTTAGGCTGGCAGATCCTCCGGTCTCAGCCTCCCAAATGCTGGGATTACAAGCACGTGCCACCAACCACTTTCATTCACCAAATATGTACTGATATGAACTAGAAAAAATATAAAGAAAAATAACAGTGGCTTAGGTTTGATTTTGCTTTATACTAAATGCCAAATATATTTCATCACAAGAACTTGTATCTATCTTTCTCCCTATTTTTCCTCCATATATTTCAGTATTTAAAATTGCTAACACTGATAACTAATTACTTTATGCACCCAATGAAGCAGGTATTAGGGAAAGTTCCTTTTGCAGTTCATACTGCTAATCTCACATGTGATTATTCATGTAGGTATGTAGAGCAGGCACATGCCCTGGGAGCTGTGTTAGCTGCAGAGGCTGGAATTACTCCACCTCTTTGTGTGGTCTTTCTGTCTTTCCTCCTTAAGCAACCTTTACATGGTGATGACATTGTTTAAAGTGAGCAAACCCCACTGTGAAAGAACAGTCAAGTCTCTGCTTTAGTCACCTTTGATAGTGTCACGTCAGTCAAAACACATCATCTGATCATTCCTAGAGTTACTGTTTAAGGGGGAAAACACAAGGTAAAAGCATCAGGAGAGTTGATTATTGAGAGTCATTAATATAAGCACCTAAAACAAATATCATAATCACAATAATTTAAAAAATAATTTTATTAGTGCATTGCAATTATACACATAGACTCAACGTGATATAAGCATAATTGCACACAGCACTTAGTGTATTTCCTTCCGTGTCCAGCACTGTTCTCCACTCCTTTCTTCTTATAAAATTGAGAATAAAATTGACAGTAATACCTTAATATATTGCTGTAGTAATATTTTGACTGTTTTCTTCCTTGATCCTCCTTTCTTTCTTCCCCAACTCCTTTTCTCAATCCCCTCACACTATTCTACAGGTCTCCACATTATTTAAAGTACCTTATACCTTATGTTTTGTATTTTCTCTCTAGCTTCCACATATGCGAGAAAACATGCAACTCTTGACTTTCTGAGACTGGATTATTTTGAAGGAGTGTATTCCTAATTATGTCTATAAGGATATATTGGATACTGTTTATAACTGAGCTAGATATTCTTTCTTCCAGTTAAGGCATGAAAGAACTTTCTGTTTTATTTTTTAAAACACAGGACCCATTGAGCACTGTTGTAATGAAGCCTTAATTTAACTCTGATTCTTTATCATTGGTAAGCATTAAAGTTCTATCTCTGTACCAAAATAAGATGAATAATCTAGTTTTATTCTGTTTTTTGGATTTATTATAGTTGTACTCTTATTTTCCCTAAATAATGATATTGATTTTTCTATGGATTTCCTATTTTAATTTAAACAATATTTTATCACATTTTTAGTTGGCAAGAAAATGAGAATAATGTATAGTGTTCAATTGCATTGCAGAGAGAAATTGGCAATCAATGCCATTCTAAAATACAGCAATGTTTATTTTATCTTAAATTAATATTTAAATATTAATATCTCTTATTATTAAAAATCGCCATACAAATATGCACAAAATTATGCATGTTTATATACATGTGATATACATATGTGTGTATGCATGTATAATATATGTGTTTATGTATGTAACACACATATATTTTTACTTGGAACGTAAAGTATGTAGTATAATCTAAGAGTAGAAAATTTTACTAAATCCTTTTAATCATTATTTTCAGTATAGATATTCAAATAATCAAGTAGTTTATCTTTTATAAAGGACAAAACAAATAATAATGTATTTTTCTTAATATTTAGCCTGCAGCTGGACTTCAAAAAATTATTTAAAGATCTGTGAATCAATTTTACTGATTAAAGAGTGATCTAATAGAGGTTACTCGAGCAAGTCTTAATGACTTAATATCAGTAAGATTACTTTTATATTTCCATATATGAAGTGACTTCTCAAACAACACAAAAGCCTCAGAATTATGCTGGAGGGAAAATGTCTTTCTGATCTCAACTTAAAGCTAACCTCTAAAACTTTTGTTTTTCATTCTATAACTGAGGCAGTGGGGAGTGCGGGTGGACTATCTCTCCCTGAACAGTGGAGTATTTAGATCAAACACTAAGAATAGGAGATAAGAAAAATGATAAGCCTCCAGTAAAATATACAAAAGCAAAGCAAACAGAGAATAAGAAAACTAGTGTTTCAGGACTGTAGGAACGAAAAGAATCCCTAGAAGAAAGGAAGGCAAATAGACACCTCTAAGTATCTGATTTTTCAGAGTCATTGAACCTGTTACCTGAGAATCAAATTTTTCTTCCCAAATGACTTTATTTTATAATAGTAACCTATGCAAAATAAAAGCAGCTACCTCATAGGAAAACAGATTTCTTTAACACATTTATTTCTCTTGCATTCTAAAATGTTTTGTTTGGAAAGCAATCCTCAGACCCTTTATGGTAATCCAGTCTTTTGGGCAAGATAATCATTTTAGGCTCTGATAAGTGTAATATACATTGCAATTCCTGCAAGATGCTTCTATAGTGCTTTATGTTCTTAGTCACTAAGATGAATAATGTTTTTTTCAGCTGTATCTTCATCAAGAATATTGTGATGCATGGGCACAGGAAGATCTCACTTGTTCGCTCATGTATTTGTGAGAACTAAAAAACAATTAGGTCATCACAAATAGTCTCTTTTCTCATTCAAATGACATGATTGTTGAGAGTTTTATTGCTAATCAAGAATTTAGCACCACATTCATTATAGACTTACCCCAAAATAACCTAAAAGAATTATGTTGCAATAAATATTCCTAATTGTTTAAGTTAATTATCAAGTATCATGAGACAGTGAATACATTTATATCCACAGTAAAATAAGAAATAATATTTGTTTTATTTATTAAACACTTCCTGTGTTAAAACATTAGATCCAGTGATTCATTGTATCATTTATTTAATCCTTGGCCAAATGTTATTCTCCTGCTGTAGACAAGAAAATTGTGATTAAATAACCAGTATTGCATTGGTAGTAACATTTGAGTTAATGATATTAAGTACCTTATTATATCATGTAGCCATGTTTTAAGGAAACTAAGATATTACAGAACATATATACAGAACAAAGTAATTCATCACTTCATCAAATGGATCTATAATAAGAACTAATATTTAATTAACATTGTTCTGCCCCAATAGATTTTTTAAAAACCTATTTTATGACTCATTTGGATAACACAGATAATCAGATGAAGAAAATCCAATGAATTTCTTCTTTCCTTCTTAGATTCTCTTAACAGAGGTTAACATATTCAAATGATTAGTTAATTAATATCCTGCATTATTAAACTAAGTCAGGTAACATCCAGCCCAAGAGTCTACCTAATAAATCCAAGAATAGAAACTCTGATATAGAGATGCAGAAAATGATGACTTGAGTCAATTAGAGGTTTCAATAGAATTAAAGCTTGCAAAATTTTAATGATAATAGATGCTAGACAACTATGCAAATAAGTGAAGGTTTTCTTATAAAACCCAAAATGAAATAATGGGAATTGGATGTCATCTGTGGACTTCATGACAAGTGGAAGTGGACAGAAGTTAGGCACAGAACAAGAAATGATAAAAGTGGAAACTACATAAATTCCCTTTTCAGCCCAGAACTAAGGTCAGTTGACATAGAATTGCATAGTGGGGGAATATGGAGCAAAACCAAACCAGAGATCAGGCATAAGTGATGCTGCCATCATAAATGGTCACATACAAGTCTCCAAAAAACCAAGTTCTTTATTAGGCCAAGCAACTTCTTCCTATTTTTTTTGTTCTGTTTTTGTTGTTGTTATTGTTGTTGTTTGTTTGTTTGTTTTGCTGGACTCCCATAGTGCTACCTTTTCGATCTTGATCAACTCAAAAGCTGCAAAAGAGGATCATCCCTATATTTCTTTGATGCTGGTAGAGTTGGAAAGCATTCCCAGTACACATTATACACTTGGTTTTAAATGGAAATAAGATTGACCCCCATATGTTTATGGTTAAGGGGAATGGGAAAAGAAAGCCTGGGGGAAGTACAGGGAGATAAGAAAGTAAAAAGAAATAACTGGGCTTTGCATATGTTGTCTCTGGAAGTTATTTCAACAGTGATAACCTAGAAGGAGTCAAGATTTGACAGGGAATAGGAAATAAAGAAGTGATCATTCATTCATTCAATCAAGCATTCACTTATTTAACAGCTTTGTAAAAGCAGTCTACAGTATATATTGTGTGATAGGTATTGGAAGGATAGACACATAAAAGGAATCTACCTACCTTAAATAGATTTCCAAGGTATTTGGAAGGAAGATAAGAAAAGCAAAAATATGTGAAGAGTCAGTAAGAAAAACAACCAAGATATTATAGAATGAATGAGAGGAGGAACACTAGTTCAGCCTTATTCCTTTGGGAGTGGAAAGAATAAAGAAAAGAAGGTTCTCAGTGAATGAACTCATGGCTTGGTTGTGTGTCAAAGCTGAGCAGAAAGTACAAAAGTATGTACTGGAGGAAGACAGTGATGCATAAAACATCCTGTAGTTGTGATGTGGCCTAATATACTTGGGAATTAAAAATATTAATGATGACTGTATTGGGTTAGGATCTAATAAGGAGACATAAACCACAGAGTTAATTTGGTAGGGAAAGTTTAATATCAATAATTTACACTATGACAGGATTTGAATAAGGAGAGTTCATCTCATAAGAAGTAAAGATAATTATAGAGAATAAAGCAATAACAGAAGGCATAGCTATACCCCTAAGGTTGAAATAGAGCTCCTAATAAGTTCTTCCAGCAATTACATTTATACCTTCCCCACCTACTAGGGCTGAGATCTAGACCTTACTGGAGGAGCATGGCTGTAATCACTACCTAGCAGAGAAACCTCAAAGGTGCTAAGATAATGGAATTTGTCCTCAAGAAATTGACAAAAATTAGCCCTTCCATGTGCCTGTGAAAGCTATTCATAGAGATACGTCTCCCTTAAGGCCACAAAACTATGTGAAGGAATTTATCGGGGGATATTGTGGGCGCTACTTAGCACTGTAAGAGCCCAGAGTTGGAACAACTCTGCATGTTGCAGTAAATTGTTGCTAGAATAATCATCCATTCTTCTCATTCTGAAGAGTGGACAATGAACCTGCCAGCCCTGGAAGAATCAATGGCTAGAACCAGTGTTGAACAAACTGCATACCTTGCAGGAGCAGCCTGGGAACCATACCACAAAAAAAAACCTCTCCTTTTTCAGCGTCTTTCCAGTGCCCTTTCCTGATAAAATTTAACAGTATGCGAGCTGACAAGGGAAAAGTGCTTAAATGGCTCAACTCTATTCCTACAAATGAGCAATGAAGAATGAATTTAGACATCAAGGACCATAAGGTGATAATGGGCACAATAGATTACAGAGTGCTTGGAGGTAGTATAAACATTGTAGGAAGAACAAAAGCAAAGTCTAATGATTATGCACACATGGAAGGAGCAAGGGCTCAGGAAAAACCGTAATCCATGTTCTACAATGTGGAGAAGAGTATTGACTCTGGATCCAGCACTTTATGTAGAAACCAATGAGAAAATAAGAAACAAATGGTACCTCCTTGTGAAAATGAGATAAACCAGTAGAATAATTGAAGGGGTTTGGAGGAGGGAAGAATAAAGGGGAAGAAGAGCTTTGGGGAAGGAAACAAATAAAGTTATGTGTATCACTATTAATCTCACTAGCATGTACGGGGGTAAGGAGGAAGGAAGGTATAGAACGGGAGAGAAACACACCAAAAAAGTTGTGTACAGATGTGAATGTATCACTTTGATTCTCACTATGATGTATAATTACAATGCGGCGTGAAAATATTTAATACATTTCTTGCTAGCTGGGAGTGGTGGCACATGCCTGAAATCCTAATATTTGGGAGGCTGAGTCAGGAGGATTGCAAGTTCAAGACCAGTGTCAGCAACTTAGGCATTCAGCAACCTAATGAGAGCCTAGATTAAATTATCTTTTTCATATTTGTATATGACTTTAACAAATTCAGAATGTGTGTGCTCACAATTTAGGTGAAGTATATTTGGGTTTTGAAAATTTTGCTGCCAATAGAAACTATATATCCAGTATGAAAATTAATACCTTGAGCTGCAACCGTCAAAATTCTTTGAAGTAATGAGTCTTTACAGGGAGTACATTATTCATAATAGCTTAAAATATGCAAACAGTGCACAAGGAGATTCATAGGCTATAAAATTATTCTAAGCCAGAACAAAACTTCCCTGATCTTTAAAGGGATTTAGCTATTAATTTTTAAGTGCTGAACATAGTTGACATTTCAAATTGAATTGTTACTGAAATAATCGCATCAAATCTCTTGGTTAAATGTTCAAAGTAGAGCCCATGAAATATGCATGTTACCAAATCAAGGCAAAAACCTTTTGTAGAATCCATGATTAAAAAAATAAAATAAAATGTTAGATGCTTTTCTTAATTGTAAGATGCATTTACTCTTCAAAGAAAATTTGAGTATGAGGAACCCAAGGGACTTATACAATGTTTATGCTCTAATTCTAGTCTGTGGAGTATCGATTGTTTATGAAGAAGTGAATTTAAAAATTACATGACTCAATTTCTGACATCAAGATACTGAGTCTCTGAGAGTTAATATTCTGAAAATACACTATTTCAAGGCGGTGTATCATATCACAAGAATCTTCCAAGACAAGTATCCCAAGGTGTATAATAAGTACCTTTGTTGTTATAGTAAATGAGTTTATAGGGCACATGGAGAAACATTTTATAATTTTACTTCATTGTAATTGTGTGTGGCTGTCTTATAACTTATTCAGAAAATATATGTTTATATTAGTAACTATGAAGTTTAATTTTCAAATAAATCTTTGAAAAAGCTACTTGATTTTCTTAAAATAATCAAATACAAATAATATACACAGATATGTACAATAATATGTTCAAAATCATACTATTAGATAATGCCTGATGATTGAATGCCTAAAATCTGCTTTACATTTAAGTTTGTATGTGCCCTTTTTCTATATTAATATTACCTTCCCATCTGAGATTCTAGAAACTCATAGTAGGTGTTCAATATTAGTTGAATAAATTAATAAGATGTTTTTAGCAATTTATTGTTGCCATAAGTAATACCAAGGAAGAGTACATGTAGTGCATTTATTTTTCTTGTTAATTCTTAGTAATGTGTTGTTTCTAATCCAGAATGTTTCTTCATCTCCCATCAGCTGAGTGGTGCATTTGCAGTGCCTCTTTTACCAGAAACTTCTATTCTACCAGTAGGATCTCCTTTATAGAATATACACAGAAGAAAATATAACATTTACAAAGAAATCCCAAAAGTGCACATTTTTATCATGAAAACTAGAGATAGGGATTGCACAACATATGAATTTTAAAAGAAACTTTTTTTATATGTTCAAGAATCTAAAAGTCGTTTATACTGTTGACTTCAGTTGTAAAATAGACCATATGTCCTGAGATTTCTAGGTTTTAGGAACCTTAGGGAACAGAAGAGTCTCATATTTCCAGGCGAGTCCTACAGAAGACATACCAGTTCCAAATGGGATGAGTTGCTGTTGATAAAACTCAAAAGAAGCAGAAGTTTATCTTATCAAAACAGATGTTTGTGGCTACTACCTTTTCCAGCCTTTTTTCAATAATCTGCCTCATTGGGGTTTTCTCTGCACAGTAAATATGCAGTCAGTTAATTTAGGGACTACAGAGATTTCAAGATATAGATTATTTACTTCCACATATATGATTTTTTATTTTAAAGAAGCTAATTTAGAAGTCAAGTTTGTACATATGAGTTCTCAATGTTTCCCCAAGTATACCCAAACTAGTGTTGCAGAAGATAGTACTTACCCAGGGATTATTAAAATGTAAAGAGCCATCATGATAATGCAAATTGATCTGAAAGGGCAGTGGAATACACATGCAGGGAACAAGTTTAAGAGCTTAATATGTGAAGAAGGGGAGTTTGTCTTTATTTTCCTGTACTGAAATTTCTTGTAATGCTATTAGGATTCTTTCTGGATTCTTAAGTTTTCCCTCAGTTATATTCAGTAAATAATGGCAAATTTCAAAAGTGTTTATTATTTTGCTTATGCTTTCTGCAGGGTCAATTTGCCTTAGGCCATAATCTAAATAGTGTATTTTGCATATTAAACTTACATTATAGAATCACTTGAATATTAAAATCATTCAAATATTTATTCAGTCTTTATCACGCAGTAGATAGTGCATTGTATCAGGAATACAAAGATGAATAAGACACAGTTCATGTTTTAAGGAGCTTCAGATGCAGGTGGAGGAAACTATTGCTTTCCATATTATTCATTTTAATTTCAAAATAGGAATAGAATTATTATAACTTATAAATGAAAGATGAACATCAGCCTCTGGTGCTGAGAGAGAACTTTTCTCAAAGTAAAAAGTTTGATATCAGGCTAGGCATGGTGGTACATGCCTGGAATCCCAGTACTTGGGAGGCTGAGATAGGATGATTGCAGGTTTGAGAGCAGGGTTTGAGGGCAGACTCAGCAATTTAGCAACACCCTCATTAACTTACTTATACCCTGTTTCAAAATAAAAAATATCAGTATCATGTTTGGGGAGAGAGCCTGGAGTAAGCTTGCCAAGTACTATGTGTATGTATACCCTACCACTCTGAACTATATTATGATATAAGACTACAATGCACCAACAAAAGTATAGTTTTTTTTTTTAAATGTGCTTGGGATATAGCTCAGAGGTAGAATGCCTCTGGGTTCAATCCCCAGTACAAAAAAAAAAAAAAAATTGGTATCAGCAGAATATAGGTGATTGTTGAAGAAGTGATTAAGTGTAAAATTATCCATAAACAAAATATATCCAGAAGGGAAGCAATGGTGGGAGATAAAAGGAGCCCCAAGAAAATGTGAGAGAGCCCAAGCCTAGCAGCATAAACAAACCAGGAAAGGGCAGTATGCAGCACTATAAGACATAGAATTTAAAGAAACAAGGTAAATTAGAATGAACACCGATAACTGTGCCATTACATTAATCTTTGAGACAGCCATTTCTCTAACAAGGGGAATGGGTCCTGTGGGAAGCAGGAAGGTTGGTTACTGCAGTGTGTCAAGAAGAGTGGCACCCACTCAATCAAGAGTCTGAAATAAAGAACATTTAGGTCTTTTTGTTTGTTTCTTTGCTTAATGGCAGATGAATTGTACTCAAGTGTTTTTATGAGCTGATGTGGAAAAAGAATTGAAAACCCTAAGTTAAAAAGACAGAGAGGGTTGGAACAGGATAGAGTATGAGAAGAGGTGTTCAGTTAGGGAGGAAATTGAAAGGCCTCCTACTCTGAAACTGGAGGAAACTGAAAGGATGATATTATGGGAATCTTTTGGAGGTAAAGAGAGAAACTAAGTGAAGGTTTGTAATATGACAGGGAGTGGGAGGATGATAATAGAGGCTGATAGAAATATAGAAGGAAACTAAAAGTTTGAAATGAATCCATAAGAATAAAAAGTCAGCAAGTCAAAAATGAATACATGTCTTTGCCAAAAGCACCTAGAAAATGAGTATATGTATTCTATTTTTTTTTGCACATATGTATGTGGTACTGGAAATTGAACATGGAAGCATTCTACCTCTGATCCAGACCTCAAGCACTATTTTCACTTTGACAAAGGGTCACACTAAGTTGCTAAGACTGGCCTTAAACCTATGATCCTCCTATCTCATGTTCCCAAGTACTGGAATTACAGACCACCATACTTGGATAAATTCTTACTATCTGTAGTCTGCATTCAAAAGAAAATATATTTTGCCTAAAAATAAAGGGGTCAGAGTTTCAGGAATGTAAACACACACACACACACACACACACATACACACACACACACTTTCTCTCTCTACAGACTATATTTTTATGTTCCTCCAAATTCTAACCCCAGTGTGATGGTATTGGGAGGTGGAGCTTTGAAGGTAATAAAGTCTTAAAGGTGTGCCCTTAATAAAAAGACACAAGAGAGCTCTCTCACTCTCTTTCCACCATAAATAGACATAGGAAAAGTCCTCAGTTTGAAATGTGGAAAAGGATCCTTGCCAGAATCTAAGTACACTAGCACACTAGTTTCCATAAATGTGAAAAGTAAATTTCTGTTGCTTTAAGCCACCCAGTCTATGGTTCTTTATTATAGCAGCCGAAAGTGACCAACACACACACACACACACACACACACACACACACACACACACACGAGTTTCATGTAATTATTTTGATAAGTAATTTAATGTCAGAAAAACTGAGAGCTCTCCTTTTTTTTTTGCAGTGCTGGGAGTTGAACACAGGGGGCCTTATACATGCTGGGCATATTATCTATCTCTGAGTTGCATCTCAGCCTAGAGCCATTTTAAAGTTGGAAAAAAATTTACTTCTAGAAATTTTACCAACTTACTTAGGAAAGGACTTCTAATTTAATTATTCATTGGAAATAACTCCATTCAAAGATTTCCCTGAACAACATCTATTTGGCAGTCTAACAATATAGCATTTAGCAGCTGTAAAACCAATGAAGTGTTTCTGGCAAAATAAGCATATAATTTGAATCAAATACAATGTCAAAAGTTGTGCTTTCTATTATTCTTAGAGTTTGCACATTTAAAGCAATTATTAATGTGCTGTGCTTCACGGTTATTACATTTTATAATTCGACATACAATTAAGTAAGAGGGAAAATGAGGGAGGAAAGTGCCTATTAAAAACATATTTTCTATTTATAATAATAATAATGATGATGTTTCCAGAAATTGGAACTGGCTTCTGTTTTTCCATCATCCCTGGCTCCTATGCCCCACATGTTTTTGCTCTTGCTCTGTCCTTTGCTTGGAATGTTCTGACATTGGTGTAGCATAACTGTTCCCAGGAAATCCTTCCTTGACTCTGATCTAAAAGAACTTTTCTCCTACTCCACTACTCAGTTACTCTTTTGTATCTGCTGCTTTTCTTCAGAGGTTTTATCATTAATCAATATTGTCTTTATCATCTATTTGCTTGTTTATTGTTTGTATCTCCAACTTATAATTCCACAAGGGGAGGCACCAAGTGCCTGGACGACAGTCATCACTAGTGTTAATTCATAATTAATGAATAAGCAATATTTTATGATGGGAAGTATACTTAGCTAAGTACCTTAGAACATGAAACATTCTCCTAAATATGGATATGGGGAATTGGAGATGGGAGTTATGAGGGCTACCAATAACCAGAGGAGCTTATGTACTGGTTTGTCTCCATCAGTTGTTGAAGCACACTAAAAGAAATGTAGGACTAATAATACAAAATTAAGATTTAGGAATATTTTTTTGAAAATACTGTAAAGCTAACATTTTCTCTATAATGTCTCATATATTTCTGTATGAGAGAAAAAGAGGCATGATACATAATCAGTGACTCTCTTAGGGAAGATTAATATGGCAATGGTATTGAATTTTTTAGTGGTTTTTTTTTTTTTTTTTTTTTTTTTTTTTGCGGTACCGGGAATTGAAATCAGGGGCATTCTACCTCCGAGCTATACCCCCAGCCCTATTTTTTATTCTTTATTTTGAAACCGAGTCTCACTAAGTTGCGGAGTGCCTCACTAGGTAGCTGAGGCTGGCCGTGAACCCGGATCCTCCGGTCTCAGCCTCCCGAATGCTGGGATTACAAGCGTGCGCCACCACGCCCGGCTGAATTTTTTAGTGTTTTTAACCTAGATTCTTTTTTGAATTTTGTAAATGATGTGTATGTGTCCATGCAAGTGCTTTATGCTTTGTAGGATCAATTTGCATATGTGCCAAAGTAGAAAGCAGTTTTTGAGCTACTGCTAAAAATTACCTGTGTTGTGAAATGGGTATTCTGGGAAGGTTCTGTCATGTAAGGAACAATTTTAATGAAGGAAGAGAAGACAGTCCATGTGTCTTTGTGCCTACAGTGCCTTGTCAGCACCTGATATCCTGCATACAATCTCAAAATTGTCTGAAAAAATAATTAATTAATGAAGAAGATAAATGATATGACTTAACTAGCATAACAAGGCCCTAGGAGATACTTGCCATCAATTGACAACACTAACATTGGTAATTTGGACTTTCTCAGGCTAATTATGGTGATTATCCCCAAAGTACCCCATATTTAACTTAGGCATCTTCCACCAGAAAAATAGAACTAGGTCCCCTATTGCCTAGTAGTTTAAAAAGGTAAGGAGATGTTCCTAGCCAGTGTTCTGTTTATTACAATCTAGGCCACCCTTTCCTAACTTCATATATCCACCATTGTTTCTTTTTCAGCTTGCTAAATTTCTCAGTACCTACCTTTCTTCTTCTTACAATAAATATAATTAAAGTAACTTGTTCTTTATAGGACTATGTCTTTTCTCTCTAGCATTTAGGGACAGTTTTAGATTGATATGTGACTCATAAAAGATACCAAAGACTTTTTTATATATACTTTTATTGGTGTATTATAATCATACATCATATTGAGATTGAGTGTGACAAAAACATGTTTGGACATATATTTTAAAATCTAAATTCCAAGTCCCTATAAATATGATGTTATTTGAAAATAAGATCTTTGAAGATAGTCAAAGTTAAAATGAGGTATTAGGGTTTGTTCTAATACAGTGTAACTAATATTCCTATAGAAAAGGGAAATTTAAGCTCATATACACAGAAGAAGAATAGCATGAAGACACATGAGTAACTATCTACAAGCCAAGAAATTAGGAGGGAGGTATGAGACAGATTCTTCCGCAAGCTCCCAGAAGGAACCTCTCTGTGTATGTCTTGCTTTTGGACTTTCTGATTCCAAAACTGTGAAATAATAAATTCTTTAAGTCAACCAGTTCATGATATTTCTTTTCTGCAGCAGCCTTAGGAAATTAATACCAGGATAGAGACTAATTCAGAAACACAGGTTAATAATAACTGATGAGAATAATTTAAGCATGCAGTCAGTTACTAGGGCTTAAAAGAGGAAAAAAGATATCTTCATTAATGATAAAAGTAATCTGAAAATCACTTATTTTTATACAAACCTCTGTAGACAATGTTGAAAAGAATTCCAAAATATATAATTTGCCCACTACTTCTGTGGACTTTTGTCTGAATGTCAAGTGTTATCAAACACTTCTTAATCTAATCTTACATTTTCCAATTAGGTATGGCACAAATCAGACCTTAAATTAGTGATGAATTTTTTCCCTAGGTTCAGAAGCCTACTGAGAGGTGCGTTTTGCTCACAGCATGTGGGTCTTCCACTCCAAGCTTCATATTAACTTCAACATCAAAAGCTCTGTAACTACTTGCAGCAGAGTGGTACAAAAAGCCCTCTTTTATTTTTCCTATCTTCTGTTATCTTTTTTATAAAGAGAGACTCTTTTATGTATGGCAATCCACACCACATGCTACTTAGGTTTACAGTAAAATAGAAAATCCATAGATGATATAAAGTTATTCTAAAATAAATATTATATGATCATTTTATATGTTTCTTGGCACATTATAGTCTCACATCATCATGTAATTTATAGTATAGTGGTATACTTGCACATAGCACTTGGTGTGCGTTCTCCTGGCTCCCTACTTCTTCCCCCCTTTCCCATACAGAGTATTGAGATTGACATTGGTATTCTCACATATATCATAGTGTCAATGGAAGCGATTTCTTCATTGATTCTCCCTCTCCCTCATTCTTCCCCTAGACCACCTTCTTGGCTCCTCTGCAGTTTGTCCTCCATTATCTGAAGTCTCTCTGGTATCCTGATTACTCCCTAGCTTCCATATCTGAGAGAAAACACATAGCCCTTCACTTTCTATAATTTTACTATATAGTTGTATAATATAAAATTAAAATAAAAAATACTATGATATATACAGCTGATACATGAGATTGCCCCCTCTTCTTAATCAGGAAAGGGAATTCTGGCATCCAGATTGAGTATCTTGTGTCTAATTAGGTCCTTCACCCCATTCAATTCTTTTTCTGGCCAAAGTCATATGACATAAAAAATTATTAATTGACTGGAGTGGTGACACACACCTATAATCTTAGTACTTGGGAGACTGAGGCAGGAGGATCTCAGGTTTGAGGCCAGCCTCAGCAACTTAACAAGACCCTCAGGAACTTAGAACCTGTTTCAAAATAAAAAATTTAAAAGGATAGGGGATTGGGGGTGTAGATCAGGGGTAGAATGCTCCTGGGTCTAATCCTTGCTACTACTACTACTACTACTACTACTACTACTACTACTACTCCTACACAGACACACACACACACACACACACACACACACAGTTCTTTATTGAGTGATGTTATAACCACTTCTGTAATTATCACAACATAAGATTTTATTTGAAAGTTACCTATTCATTTTTCTGTCTAAATGTTTAAAATGACTATTAGGCAAGAGAGACTTAAGAAAAAGAATACATAATTATTTCCTTAAATCATGGGATCATGGGTCATCCAAACATCTCTTCCACTTAATCTGGGATATCTAATAATTAGAATGCATCATTCTCTTGAAGGTAAGTTCTTGCAGAAGGAGTCAAGAACTCAAAGATGGAGAAACACTAACTAATTTAATCGTATTATTCCACATCCTGCATTCATGGAATTAGACCACTGAACAAAAAGGAACACATATTGTCTAGGGCCAAGAGAGACAGTTTCCTCTTCCTATTACTGAAAAGAAACTTTAGAGATTTCATCACATGGTGAATATTGTTTTACTACATTTACACAACTACTCTTACTTTGTTAGAAAGATACTACTTTTAGTTCACATACTGAACACTTTGTCACATAATTTCTGTTACTATTTTGGCAATCAGTTAAGCTTTTTAAAAGTAATTAAAATCAGTAATGTATCTTCTTTATTAATAAAATTGAAACAATTTAGATCAAGTATATATGTGCAAATTGTTATGATTTCTAAAGTATAAGTATATATATATATACACACACACACACACACACACATATATATATATATATATATAACATACCTCTTTTTTAATATTGGTGCATTGTAATCATACATCTTTGATAGGTACAAGCTGGTAAAGGCATATATGCACACATTTTTCATTTAAACCTTCCCTAATTCCCATTCCCTCCCCCTCTCTCCTTCTCAATTTCACATTAGTGATTGAATTTGATATGTTTGTGAAAGTACATCATGTGTATTAGCGTGTTTCCCTCCCCCCCCCCATTGCTTTCAGTTAAGTCACCTTTACTCATCTAAGGTTTCTCCTTCTTCATCTAGAATCACTCCTTAGACCTACTATCTCCCTAGCTTCTGCATACTAGAAACAACATATAATTTTTTTACTTATTGTCTGCTGGCTAATCTCACTTAGCACAATGTTTTCCAGTTCCATCCATTTCCCTGCAAATAACATGACTTTGTTCTTCTTTATGACTGAGTAAAATTCCATTGTGTACATATCCCATAGTTTTGTAATCCGTTCATCTGTTGATGGACATCTTGGCTGGTTCCATAGTTTGGCAATTGTGAATTGTGCGACTACAAACATAGACACACATGAATCAGTCTCATAGTTTGCTTTCATTCTTTTAGGTAGATATCCAGATATTGCTGAATCTTATGGTAGGTTCATATTCCTATTTGTCTGAGAATCCTCCATACTGTTTTCCAAAGTGGTTGCACTAATATGTAATCCCAGCAAAAATGTATTTGGGTTCCCATTTCTCCACACCCTTGCCAGCATTTGTGGTTGTCTGAGTTTTTGATGATTGTGATTCTAATTGGGGTTAGGTAAAATCTCAAGGTAGTTTTGATTTGCATCTCTCTGATTGCTAATGATGTTGAACATTTCCTCATACATTTATTGGCCATTTGTATTCTTTTGTGAAGAGTCTACTTAGATCCTTTACCCATTTTTTGGTTGGGTTATTTGTTTTTTAGATGTAAGTTTCTTGAGTTCTATGTATATTCTAGATATTAGTCCTCTATCAGAGGAGTAGCTGATAAAAATTTTCTCCCATTCCATGGTCTCTCCGTTGTGGTTCTTGATAGATTCCTTTACTGGCAGAAGCTCTTCAGTTTAATGCAATCCCATATATTGAATGACATTTTAATTTCTTTTGCCTTTAGGGTCCTGTTGAGAAAGTTTTTACCCGTGCCAATGTGTTGAAGTTGGGTGTATGCCCTCTTCCGGTAGCCGCAAGGTCTCTGACTTGACTTCCAGGTCTTTGATCCATCTTGAATTGTCTCTTGTACGGGGTGAGAAAGTGGGGTTTATTTCCATTTTTCTGCATTTGGTTAACCAGTTTTGCCAACACCTTGAAGAGGCTATCTTTTTTCCAGTGTATGTTTTTGCCTCCTTTGTCAAAAATCAATTGTAAGTGTGTGGGTTTGTTTCTGAGTCTTCTATTCTGCTCCATTTATCTATGTGTCTGTTTTTATTACTGTGGCTTTGTAATATAGTTTGAAGTCAGGTATTGTGATGCCTCCTGCATGGTTCTTATTGCTAAGAACTATTTTGTCTATTCTGGGCTTTTTGTTATTCCAAATGAATTTAAAGACTGACTTTTTCTATGTGACTAGTTACCTTGGTAATTTAATGGGTACCACATTGAATCTGTAGCTAACTTTTGGGAGAATGGCAATTTTGATAATATTTATTTTGCTAATCCAAGAGCATGGAAGATTTTTCCATCTTCTAAGATTTCGTCAATTTCTTTTTTCGACTTTTTATTCTTTTACTTATAGAGGTCTTTTACCTCCTTGGTTAGGTTTATTCCTATATATTTTATTTTGTGGGGTGCTATTGTGAGTGGAATTGTTTTCTGTATTTCTTTTTCATTGGATTTATGGTTGGCATACAGAAAAGCTTCTGATTTTTTAAGATTGGTTTTGTATCCAGATACTCTGATGAATTTGTTAATCAGTTCTATAAGTTTTTTGGTTGACTCTGTTGTGTCTTCTAAGTATGGTATCATGCAATTTGCAAAAGGGATAGTTTTAGTTCTTCTTTTCCTATTTTTGCAACTTTGATTTTCTTATCTTGCCATATTGCTCTGGCTAGAGTCTCAAGTACTATATTGAACAGAAGAGATGATAATGGACATCCTTTTCTTGTTCTTATTTTTAGTGAGAACTCTTACAGTTTTTCCATATTTAATATGATGTTGACTGTGGACCTATTATATATTGCCTTTATGATGTTGAGTTATGTTCCTTCCTTCTATTCTGATTTTCTGCAGTGCTTTTAGCATGAATGGGTGTTGGATTTTATCAATGCTTTTTCAGCATGTATTGAAATGATCATGTGATTTTCATCTTTGGTTCTGTTTATGTGGTAAATTAATGGATTGTTTTCCATATGTTGAACCAGCCTTATATACCTGGGATGAACCCGACTTGGTCATGGTGTATAATTTTTTTATGTGGTTTTGAATGATCATTGCTAGTATTTTGTGTAGCAGTTTTGTGTCTGTCTAAGTTCATCAGCAACATAGGCCTATAATTTTCCTTTCTTGAGCTGTCTTTATTTGGCTTTGGTATTAATGTAATGTTGGCTTCATAGAAAGTGTTTAGAAGAATCCCATTTCTTTCTATTTCATGGAATAGTTTGAGGAGTATTGGGATTAGCTTTTCTATAAAGATTTTATAAAATTCACTTGGGAAACCATCTGGCCCTGGGCTTTTGTTAGATGGTATACTCTACTGTTATTTCTATCTCTTTGATTGCTATTGGTCAGTTTAAGTATTCTATATCTTATTGACTCAATTTAGGAATATTATATGTGGCTAGAAATTTGTCAGTTTCTTCTAGATTTTCCATTTTATTAGATTATAGTTTTTTCAAAGTAGTTACTGATGATCCTCTGTATTTCCACACTGTCAGTGGTAATATCACATTTTTCATCTCTTATTTTGGTAATTTGGGTTGATTATTTTCATTAGGTTAGCTAATGATTTATCTTACTTATTTTTTCAGGAAAACAGCTTTTAGTTTTGTTGATTTTCTGCATTTCTTTATTCTCTACGTCCTTAATTTCTGCTCTGATTCTAATAATTGTTTGTCTTCTACTGTCTTTGAGGTTAGACTATTCTTGTTTTTCAAGGTCTTTGAGCTGTGTCATTAGATTATTTATTTGGTGATTTTCTGTTCTTCTTATGTGGTCCCTCAGTGCTATAAATTTTCTTCTTAGTACTGCCTTCAAGGTGTTCCAGAGCTTTTGATATGTTGTGTCTATGTTTTAGTTGATTTCTACAATTTTTTTTTAATTTCTCCCCTTATTTCTTCTATGACCCATTCCTCATTCAGCACTATAATGTTCAGTCTACATGATTACTCTGGGTCTTCTTAGAGTTGATTTCAAGTTTCATTCCATTGTGGTCTGAAAAGACATAGGGGAGTATGTTACATTTTATTAATTTGCCAGTGCTCTTTTTGTTGCCCAGAATGTAGTCTATTTTGGAGGAAGTTCCATGGGCAGCTGAGAAAAATGTGAATTGAGCTGTAGTTGGGTGAAATATTCTGTATGTATCTAACAGGTCCATTCAGTTTATGGTATTCTTTATGCCTGAGACATCTTTACTGACCTTTTGTCTAGAAGATTGGTCTAGTGATGTAAAAGGAGTATTGAAGTCTTCCAGTATTATTGAATTGGGATCTATGAGTGACTTATACCATGAAGGGTTTTTCTTATGAAAGTGTTTGCTCCTCTGTTTGGGACATAAATGTCAACTATTGTTATTTCTTCTTGCTGAATTGTTCCATTTAGTAGTAAAAAAAAATGACCTGCTTTTCATCTTCTGATAAGCTTAGTCTTGAAGTCTAATTTATCTGATATCATAGTTGCTTCTCCTGCTTGTCTTCGAATTCCATTGGCATGGATTACCTTACTCCAGCCCTTCCCCTTTAGTTTGTGGAAATATTTGCTTCTTAGTAATGTTTCTTGCAGACAGCATATAGATGGATTCTGGGTTTTAATCCACTTTGCCACCTTTTGTCTTTTTACTGGGGAGTTGAGGCCATTTATAGCAGTGTGATTATTGAGATGATTTTTAATTTCTAACATGTTGAGTTTTAACTTCTGTTTGAGGTCGTGTTTGTTCTTCTTTGCTTAGTTGTTTGCTTCCTGGAATTTATTGTTTTTCTGGTTCTAACATTTACTTGTTAGTTCTTTGTAGTTAATCTCTGAGTATTTTCTGTAGTGCTAGTTTGAAGGACATAAATTATTTCAATTTCTGTTTGTCATGGAAGGTTTTTATGTCTTCGTCAATTCTGAGAGATAGTTTTGTTGGAATCTTGTCTGTAAGTTAGTTTCTTACAGAGTTTGGAATATGTTGCTCCAGGCCCTCGTGGTTTTCATGACTTAGTTTAGGAGGCCTCGAGTGATTCTAATAGGTTTGCCTCTAAATGTCACTTGGCTTTTTACTTTTGTTGCCTTTAAGATTCTCTCTTTGGCCTATATATTAGCCAATTTGATTATTATGTGTCACTGTGAACCTCTTCTTTGGTCTTGTCTAGAGGGGGTTCTCTGTGTTTCCTGTATCTGTGTGTCAACTTCTCTTTCTATGTTTGGAAAATTCTCTGATGTTACTTCTTTAAAAAGATGGTTTGTTCCATTAGTTTCAACTTCTAGTCCCTATTCTATGCCTATTATTTTTATGTTAGCTCTTGTAAAATTGGTCCAGATCTTGTTGATGTCCAATTCATGCTGTCAATTTTTTTTTCTGAATTATGTATTCTGCATTCATTTTTGGAATGGTCATCTTATAAGAGTGATATTCTATTTTCCATGTGGTCAAATCTACTGTTTATAGTTTGTATTGATGCCTTTACTTCAATTATTGCATCTTTCACTTCTTTCAAGGCTTCTCTTTGATTCCTGTTCAGTATGTTTATTTGTTCCTTTCTTTCCAGCTCTCCTTGCATTGTTTTCAGTAATCTTGTATCATTTCTCATATTAAAGATCAGAATTGTTCTTCTGGTAATCTCTGCCATTCTGTGTTTGTGAATTCTGTTATTGTGGGATTGTGGTAGCTCATTGTTTCTTTGTTATTTCTCCTTCCCATGATTTCCCTGTTCTTAAGTTTGTGTCTTTGCTGCTTTTGCAAGCTTTCTCTCAATTTATACATTTCTTATTTTTATTTTCTCTCTGTGAATAGTTGTAGTACAGAGGGATTCTTGTGCAAGCTATAATGGTGCCCTTAGTGGATTTCAAGTGTTGACTTCTAGGGTCCATTTGTTGCTTTGGTTATGGGGATTCATCTCAGAGGCATGGGTAGGACAGTGTTTGGCCTTGGTTTTTAGGCCTCGATGTGGGATGTGTTCAACTATTCCTTCTACCAGCAGAGATGAGTTTATCCATGCTGTTTGTCAGTCCATTATTGTGGTTCACCTATCTGTTCTAATCTCTGCAGTAGGGATTTAGAGGTGTCCACTGGTATATACAAGTACAGGTTGTGTCAGTGTTGAAGGTTGGGTGAGGGGAGAGAAGTCACAATGATGAATGCAAGAATAGTGTAAAATAGAATTTATGATCCAGAGGAATAAGAGTTTGAGTGTGTTAAGATGATATATGGTAAAGATTAGACATAGTATTATGTGGAGTGATTCTGGTAGTTAAAGTAGAATATTTAGGTGTAGTGGTATGAAATGGTCTTGATATGAGACAGGGAAAAAAGGAAAAATAAGAGAGAAAGTGTTGAGGAGAAGAAAATTGATTGGAGAGAGTGATGGAAGCTTTTAAAAGGGATGAAGAAGAGAGCTGACAAATGAGCAAAAAATAACAAAGGAATCAACCATCCAAACAAACAAAAATAAATAAAGCAAAACAAAAACAGAGTAAAAACAAAACCAAAAATCCTACAAATATATAAATACAAAGCCAACTTGGCCTCTGCAGTCCTTTTGGATCTGCATGGATATTTTCAGCTTTCAAATTGCCTAGTCATTATATTAAATTTTTGAGCATGTTTCAGGCATTCTTATTTGCTCTCTCTGTCAGTGCAGGCACAGTTCTGTTGGCACTTCTCCCAGTGCAAGCTTGTGTCTCTGAGCTTTCCACACGGCCTGTCCCTGTGCTGCTCTTGTCTATGTAGGCAGTGGACATCACTGGATCTGGATCCAGTGTAAGCCCAAGGCTCTGTGCTTTCCACAGGCCCTGTCTGTGTCTCTCTCTCTGCCTTTGCTGATGGCACGGGTGCAGTCTAAATGCAGGGAATTTTTCAGGGTGCCTGTAAGATGTGTATACCCTGCATGCTCTGGTTCTCTCCTGAACTGCTACTCCTATCCAATCGCTAGAAGAGCAGGCGATTGAGTCTGTTAGTTCCCACAAGGGCAGTTGACTTACAATTGACTGCTGCTTTGGCTCTAGAGGGAGAGGTGAGCTGGGGTATCCCTGCCTCAGGTTTAAGTTGGTTGTCCTCACTTTCTCTCTTTCTCTCCCTCCCTCTCCCTTCTTCCCTCCTCCTTTTTTTCCCTATGCTAGTAAAAAAATCAGTACACTTACATTGGTATGCACTTATTTGATTACATACTAATTTGCCAATTTGTGTATTTATTTGACTTAATATGTAGAGTATGAATCAAATTAGAATTAGAATGTTAATCGGCAGATACTCTTCAGATGTTTTATATATTTCCAGTTTGCTTTTTAAAAAGTTGACAGTATTTTACACTTTTACCAGCACTATAAGTGACTACTTATATTCCCATAACCTAAGCAACCTTTGGGTACTATCAAGTATTTTATTTTTAGGTTATCTGTTAATTTTAAAATAGTAGTTTAATTAGCAATATTTTAATTTTTTAAAGTATGAGTAAGATTGATTATGAGATACTTTGGAATATTCGTGAATTTTTTCCATTGCTAATTTAAGTGAAACAAAGATTCTCATACTTTTTCTTTGAATAACAAATATGATAGTGCAATTCAATTTATTTTAATTTTACTCATAAGTGAAGAAAAAGAAAATCCCAAAACTTTTATTTATTTTTTAGACGATTATGAAATGCAGAGCAGATAGGCAAACTTTTAGAAATTACATTTTACATGTCATAACTGAACTCGGGTTATCCAAAATCACCTCAGTTCACACAGGAACTTCCAACTACTGTTTAATAATTGCAAACAGCATAGGATTATATGTTCTTATACACATCTCCATAATGGACTAAAGTGCAGTTGACACTTGTGGAATGTTCTCAATACACCATGAAATCAGAGTGAGTTTTTTCAAATATAGTAGTGTCTACTTTTCTGCCATTTTAGGAAAAATTTTTGAATCTTTTTTTTTTTCTTTTTCATTTTCTGGTATCTTCTTTCATAGAAATTAGGACAGTCTGCACCTTCAGGAAAAATGCTGGAAATTTATTAGTGGAGAAAAAGGAAAAGAAACAATTCAGAGAGGTTGAAATTACACAGAATGGAAAAGAGAAGGGCACAAAAGAATTTGAACAGATGGCATATGGCACATACTTCATATTTATGTGGATTTTGCATGTTTGGAATTTTTGCTTATTTAAAAATGAAGAATATTCATATATATGCATACATATTTTTTCTTATAAGAGAAGCTGAGTATATACATATACTATGTTCAAAATATTTCCTAGTGTTTTTTGTTTGTTTGTTTGTTTGTTTTACTTGAACCTGGACTTTTGTGGGCTATTCTTTACTACCACAATAACTTGATTTATTATGGGGCTTCTAGGTGTTGTGTTACACTTTTATGTTTTAACTTATCTCTTTACTGTTTTACTTTTTATAAAAGATTCTATTGAGCTGGGCGTGGTGGCGCATGCTTGTAATCCCAGCATTTGGGAGGCTAAGACCAGAGTATCTGGGTTCGTGGCCAGCCTCAGCTACCTACCTCAGCCCTCCGCAACTTAGTGAGACCCTGTTTCAAAGTAAAGAATAAAAAATAGGGCTGGGGATAAAATTCGGAGGTAGAATGCCCCTGAGTTCAATCCCCAGTACCTCAAAAAAGAAAAAAACAAAACATTCTATTGATTCATTGATATATTACATGATAGTGGGATTCATAGTGATACATTCTTAAATGTTTATGACATTATTTGGCCTGTTTCCTTCCCTGTATCTCCCCTTTCATCCCTCTCCTTCCTTCCTCAACCCCTCTGTTACTCTACTGGTTTCTGTCATAATTTTCACAAGGTCTCTTTTCTTTCCTTTTTCTCTCTAGCTTCCACATATGAGGTAAAACCTATGTTGTATCACACTTTTAAAGGCAATATTTTATGCTTAGCTTTCAGAAAATCTATGGTACTCTCTGTCTTAAATTTTCTACTCCTGAATAAACTGTAAAGATTTTTCAGCTTAATAGCTATCATTATGAAAAATACACTTTACCTGACACCATGTATATTACATAGTAAATGACACTTCTTTCCTATTATTTTTATTACAGTAAGTAAATTTATTAATTTACTAGTACTTATTATGTGCCACATTTTAAAAGATAATAGAACCTTCCAGTGAGTGCCTGTGATAACATTGCAATTAATGAAATAATGTGACCTTCCCAGACATGGTTATAAAATGTATGGCAAAACTCTGTGGTACTAGAAATGATAACTGTGTAACTCAAGCTGCTACAGCTCAGTTTGGGATAGCAAGTGAGTGAGTTAATGGAAAGATATTGAAGCCATTTTACATATTGGTGTTTTCTTAATCAGGGGACTGTTTTTCAAATAAAACTCACTGTAGAAATAAGTAGTTTTCCTCCTGTAAAGCCAGACAACTCTCTGAAAGTTATTATGTGACATAACTAGCATTTTCTGCAACTATTTTTGAAAGCAGAATCTTTAAATGAATTTTCAATGGGAGATTATAATGAGCCTAAACTTAGGAATATATAAAATGTGCAATAGTGGTAAGAATAGAAATTACAGGATATGAAGAAATACAGTTGATGACTTCTTGGCACTTAAAAACTCAAGTACAGAAAGCAGTTCAAGCAGGGATAATATTCTCTTATACTATCAATTTAATAATATTCAATATACATATCTGTGACACATATGATATTTTATACATTTTTTGTTTATTTGGATTTTTGTTCATTTAAAAGTTTAGAAAGTATATTGATGTGTACAAATGAAAAACTGGATAAGTATATGACATATATTTCAATTTTTAACATATAAGCTTAATATGAGCATTTGTGATAGAACATAAAAACATATGCTTATATATTTATAATTATATTTACACCACAAGGTGACAAACAGATTTTTTTTAATTGTGGCCTTCTGTTTTATAGAAACTAGAAATGTTTGGTGTAATCCTGTACCTACTGTTTTTATTAAGAGTAGAGGTGTTCTGCTGTAGTTTTGTTTTCCTCAGCAAAATGTCCTTATTGTATGTAGAAAAACCATTTTTGACAAATTGGCACCAAAGAGAGAATGTGGAAAGCAGTAGGCAGAAATTCTTGCTCAAAAGAGGAGCTTTAAACATATTAATGCACAATGAATGATTCTATTGAAATTAGGCACAAGATGATGAAAATTATAAGATATATTTCAAATGTCATAATAACAATTAGAAATAAATGATAGCTTTGTGTAGATAGAGTTGAACATTTTAGCATGTAAAGGACTTTTATGATTTTTTAAAAATATTACTTTCTCAATAGAAAAACAACCAAATGAAACACACCAAGTGCTGTGTGCATGTGTTTCTATCATTCTGAACTTCAGTGTGATGTAGAATTACAATACCCCAATAACAGTATATTTAATAAAAAAGCAAAGATAAAAACAGTTCAAAAAACAAAAAATATAATCAGCTGAACATTATGTTAAGTGATATTAACCAGTCACAGAAGTTGAAAGGTCATATGTTTTCTCTCATATGCAAAAGCTAGAGAGAAATTGGGATACAAGAGGAATTTTAAATAATGGAGGAGAAACCCCAGTGGAGTGAGGGAAGTGGTCTAGGAAAGGGTGGAGGGAGAGAGAATTATTGAAGAAAACACTTCCATGAATGTTATGTACATATGTGAGAATACCAGTGCCAATCTCAATATCATATATGGGGAAGGGGGCAGTAAGGAGGGAACTGGGCTGAAGATCAAGTGCTGTGTGCATGTTTGTCAATATCACTCTGAACTACATTGTGATGTGAGAGTGTAATGCACCAACAAAGTATTTAAAAATATAAACAGCTGACAAATATAATCAAAATGTTCAAATCGCTATAATCAAATATAATATTCCAGTGTGACAGCTGTTTCTCACTATCTAGCTAATACATATTTAACAAATGATTTTATTTTTTTCTGGACAGAGTAGACTGAAACTGATACACTTAAACACTTGAATTGCAAATATACGTTAAAATAATCATTTCAGGACAGAATTTGCTATTATAGCAAGAGACCTTCAAAGTCCATACACATCAACCATGTGATTCCACTTCTATTCTAAGGATATATGTAACCATAGAAGTTAGAACTTATGTTTATTATAATACTAACAAGAAAAATACAATAAGTTATATGTCCAAATATGAGATTGCTTGTCAAAATTCTAATATACCATAATAATAAAATATCCATGTATCTCTTGAAACTTTGATTTTAAATATTTGGAAAAGCTTGTTACATATTGATAAAAGATAATGTAAAGAAGAAACATACCAACTTAAATTTTTTTAAAAAATTTACACAAATGTTCTAAACGTCTATTAAAATATTAAGCTTTTTATCTTTATGTATTAGAAAGTCAAGAAATTTTTGCAATAGCAAACTGAGTATGCTTTATTTGAATTTCTTAATCTCTCTTTTGGGTTAACTTTTAGTTTTATTTTGCTTCTTATTGACTTGTAAGAATTGTAAAAATTTACTGAGGAGCAAATGATATATTGGTACATGTATACATCATGTACTGATCAAATTGGAATAATTACAGGTGTTCAAAATCCTCTCTTTTAGCTGTTTTGAAATGCACAATACATTATTGTTAACCATAGTTAAGATGCCATAACTTATTCCTCCTACCTCATTTTAACTTTGTACCCACTGACCAACCTGTCTCACCCATCTTCCAGTACTGTCTATGACTACAGGATCAGCTTTCTCATTCTAAAGACATGTACGATCATGCAGTACTTCTTTTTTTTTGTTTCTGGCTTATTTCATTCAACACATGTCCTCAAATTTTATCTATGTTGTGACAAGTGATGGGACTTTATTTTTTGTGGCCCAAATAGTATTACATTACATGTGTCTGTGTGTATGTATATTTTCTTTATACATTCGTTTGTTGATGTATATTTAGGTTGTTTACCAATCTTGGTTCTCATAATAGTGATGATAAGCCGGGCGTGGTGGCGCATGCTTGTAATCCCAGCATTTGGGAGGCTGAGGCCAGAGGATCCGGGTTCACAGCCAGCCTCAGCTACCTAGTGAGGCACTCCGCAACTTAGTGAGACCCTGTTTCAAAATAAAGAATAAAAAATAGGGCTGGTGGTATGGCTCGGAGGTAGAATGCCCCTGAGTTCAATCCCCAGTACCGCATAAATAAATAAATAAATAAATAAATAAATAAATAAATAAATAGTGATGGTATAAACATAAGGTTGCAGATCTTTCCTTCATACTGATTGTATTTCCTTTGGGTATGTACCCAGTGATAGGCTTGTCGACCATATGGTAGTTTTTTGTTTTTGTTTTTGTTTTTGTTTTGCAGTACTGGGGATTGAACCCATGGGCATTCTACCTTTGAGCTACACCCTCAGGCCTATTTTCATTCTTTATTTTGAAACAGGGTCTCACTAAGTTGCGGAGAGGCTCACTAAGTAGCTGAGGCTTGCTGTGAACCCGGATCCTCTGGTCTCAGCCTCCCAATTACTGGGATTACAAGCATGTGCCACTATACCCGGCTTATATGGTAGTTTTATTTCTAACTTTTAGAGAAACATTGATGCTATTTTCCATAATGGCTATACTAATTTATATCCATACTTACTTGTAAAAGTTCCCTTTTCTCCACATCCTTGTCAACACTAGTTTTTTTCTTTATGATAATAGAAATGAGGTAATAATGTCATTGTGATTTTTGTTTTGTATTTGCTTAAAGACTACTAATTTTGAGCATTTTTCATAATCTTGTTGGCTATTTTGACAACATATTCATATTTGTGGCCACTTTTTATTTGGAACACTTTTTTTAAATTTTTTTTTTTTTACAATTGAGTTGTTTTACCTCTATATTCTGCATATTAGCCTCACATTCCCTTTATCACATGTATGATTTACAGCTATTGTCTCCTGTAGGTTGTCTCTTTTCTCTGTGGATCATTTCTGTTTCTGTGAAGGTTTGCTGTAATCCCATTAGTATATTTTTGCTTTTGTTGCTTTGGATTTTGGGATCTTATCAAATAAATCCCTGCCCAGTCCAATGTCATGGAGCTTCCCCCTATTTTTCTCTAGTGATTTTATCATTTCAGGTCTTACATTTAAGTCTTTAATCCATTTTGAATTGACATTTGTATATGGTGAGATATAGAGGTTTTGTTTCATTCTTTTTTCTACATGCAGGGTACCCAATTCTCCTAGCACATTTATTTAAAGAGAAAGAGTTTTCCCCAATGTGTGTTCTTAGTATCTTCATTGAAAATCAGTTGGTAGTAGATGTGTGTATTTATTTCTGAGCTGTCTATTTTGTTCCATTATTCAGTGCGCCTGTTTTGCAAAGATATGCCAATAAAATACTGTTTCTTTGACAAATAAAATGTGTATATTTATTGTGTAAAACATGACATTTTGAAATATGAATACATTATCAATGGCTAACTTGAGCTAATTAATAAATGCATCATTTCACATGTTTATCATTTTTGTGGATAGAAAACTTAGTCTTTTAGCAATTGTTATTTATTTCACATTTTATACATTTTTATTTCTACTTTTCAAAAATGAGCATATATTACTTTTAATGTTTGAACTATAAAAAGCACTCTTATGAAAGATTATGAATCAAATATAGTATTCACACATGTACTTTTCACAAAGTAGAGAAATGCACCAAACATCCTGTCATTTATTAAACTTTATTTTTCTATTATATATAGTACTATTAATAAATATCATGTGTTAAAATGATAATACTCATTAAATATAAATTGCTTTTTACCATTTTAAAAGTTGCTTTCTAGATCTGTTTGTTAGCTCTGCTAAATTTTCCTCCTGCTTTCATTCATTCATTTTACATGTTCTTAAGATATTGCCTAGGCAAACTGTTTCTTTACAGCTTTCACTGAAAAAATTAGTAATTTTAAGACCATTAATTTCTTGCTTTTCACATTAGTATAACATTCTATTACTTATGCGGTCAATTTTATTCAGGTTCTGCCAGTCACCAGTTGTAAGAGGTGATCATGCATGTAACACCTATAAAATAAAACTGCCCATGAAAATGGACTCTCATCTCTGGCACATTGAGCAATCAGTCCAGGATGTTTGTTAGTTTTATTCTTCTCTTTGCCAAAACTGCCACTACACAACATTAGATTTATTCAGCATTGACCAAACATTTTTTTCCTATACTTTAAGTATTAAATTTCATAGAGTCTTGCAAGTATATGTTGAGAATAGTCTGGTAAAATTTAACCAAAATTCTCATAGCCTCACATTTCTGGTCTCATTACAAATATGTGAATTTGGAAATACTTTGACTTTATAATAAAATAATTTAAATATACATTGTAAATACTGTCTTTATAGGCAATATTTATCACATTTTTAAAAAGTCTTCCTTTCATTAGTTCCAGGAGATTGACCTTGTGTAATAGATTTCAGTAACCCTATAGTGACTGTCACTGTTTTGTGTACTCAGTGACAGCAGTGATAGCAGGATTAATATGTGATAAAGAAACAATAAACATGGAAATCATTCATATATCACACTTCCTTAGCTCAAACCCTTATTAACATTATATAGACTACCTATGAGTCTAAAGATATACTTAATAAAGGTCTTAGGAACCTTAACAACATACTTCATGATTTAATTACATAGAAATACTTTCAGCACTTTTGAAGTTCTATGAGTAATTTCAGTTTACCCTGAAAATATTTTAAGATCAGAAGACACGTGTTTGCTTCAAAATATTCTACTTTGAAACAACTTGCAGTAATAATTTATAACTCGATCCTATACTTGGCTTAATAGCACCAAGTAAATCAAAATCTTAAAAGGAAATATTTCTTATGCCAAAAGGCAATTTATAGCCAGGCGTGGTGGTGCACGCTTGTAATCCCAGCATTCGAGAGGCTGAGACCAGAGGATCCGGGTTCGCGGCCAGCCTCAGCTACTTAGCGAGGCACTCTGCAACTTAGTGAGACTTGGTTTCAAAATAAAATAATAAAAAATAGGGCTGGGGGTATAGCTCGGAGGTAGGATGCCCCTGAGTTCAATCCCCAGTACCAAAAAAAAAAAAATAAATAAAAATAAAAGGCAATTTATACAAGTTATATGCATGACTATAATATGGAAGCTTATCACTGTCTTTAAACATTTTTATATTAATTCGACTTTAGGAAATAAATATTCTTTTTCATGCCAAATCTACCTTTTCTTCACAGAAAATCATAATATGAGTGATGAGGTTGAAGAACTTTGTCAAACTGAGCCACAAAATTTACATCAAACTTGAAGTAATACTGCTATAAACATAAAATGACAGAGCACAGGGCCAACATGTTCATGCACAGTGATTTGCTGATAAAATGGCTGGATATGACCTTAAGCGATTTACTTTGGAGGTACTGAGGAGTATCCAGTGGTCTGTGATTTATGCATCATCTGAATTAGACATCACAGAGGCTTCTTTACAACCTACTGTTATACATTTTAGAGCTTTACACTTCATAGAATTTAAATATTTTATGCAAACCAATTTAGTATACACAAATAAAATAGAGTAATAATATAAGTTAAATGTTACTATAATGGAATTTGTTGTTTTGTTTTCCTTTATACTTTACTAAATATTTTAGGCCTCAGAAAAAAATTTGAACACTAATTTGTTTTTATTTTTAGTTATCAATACACTTCTCATCTCTTTTTAGTTAACTAGACTGTCAATATTTTTCAAATCTCAATATAATAAGAAATATTATCTTTGAAATTGATGAGAAAAATTGAATATTCTCACTTGGTAGCTCTCTCTATGATATCATAAACTAAAATTATTTTAACTACCTCTAGAAATTTTTAGATTAATAAAAATCATTACATAGTCTTAAAATCTTGAGTTATAACATTGTCCTCATGCTGAAATTCAAAACTTTTGGACATAACAAAGGAATCATCTCTTTTACTACTTATATTCAGTTATAGTTTAGATACGTGCTGAGCAAGCATTCCTCAAGTTGTTCACTGGTTATACTTAATTTTAAAAATTATTGGAAATTCATTGATTTTATAAAATACAAAATTTTAAAGCAACATAAATATTAAATGTCTTTATGTAGTCTGTCAACTTATTAATGCAGTTGGACAATATTACATTTATTATACCACTTTCTGAAGTGATCCCCTTAGAAAACAGAAAGTGTCTTAATTTACATAGCACACTAGAAGATACAAATATGTATGTACACATATACACACATATATATAAATATGCAGATATAACTTTCAATTTTTGCTTATTGAATTTTTTATTAAAATGATTTTGAGTCATGGATTAATCCACTGATAGCTGAATAGACTGCTGGAAGGTCATCATAGTTGCCAGAAGTAGGTCACTGGGGTTTTACCTTCTCCCCAGCTCCTCTTTATCTCTCTTTGCCCCTCTTACTCTCTTATTCATGGCTCTCATGATCTGAGCCTTCTTCCTCTGCCATGTCCTTCTGCCATGATGCTCTGACTCACCTCAAACCAAGAGAAATGGACAGGATGACTGTGGACCGAATCCTCTGGAACTATGAGCTAAAATAAATGTCCTTCCTCTAAGTTGTTCTTGTCAAGTATTTTGATCATAGCAACTCAGAGCTGACTAACACATATAGGTATGTCACAAAATGGCCTTGTTCTGTCTAGGCACTGTACCTCGAAGACAGTGCCGCGGTCCAGCCGCCACAGGGTCCGGGGTCCCCAAAGGTGAGAAGGGTCGACGTGATGGGAGACAGAAGCATACCACTCGAAGGGCTTGTGGAGTCTGTTCCATTTATTTCCAGGTTAACTCACAAGTTTATATTTTTATTTTTGGCAGAGCATCGGGGTTTTGCAGTTAAGCCAACCAGGAAATATACTACAGGTTGTAGCTGAATAGTTTTGCATAAACAGGTTCTTTTCTCTTTGTGAAACATGAACTTTACCACCCTTTTGCTTGGCTATCTAGCTGAAGCTAAGAATAATTAAGTGATTGATTTATGATTAATTTTTGTGATTAATGATTATAACCTTTTGAATTCTTTGTCTCAACCTCCATCGCTAGTATATTCACTGTACCCTTTCTTCTATTTCCTCAGATAACACTCAATGTGACAGTCGCACTGCTTTCCAAAACTTATTTGACTGTTTTCCTGTACACCAAGGTGGGGCCACTTTTTAGCAAGACATCCCATGAAACTCAAATTAGCATAGGGAACATGCAGTCCATTTTTTTTTTTTTTTTTTTTTGCGGTACTGGGAATTGAACTCAGGGGCGTTCTACCTCCGAGCTATACCCCCAGCCCTATTTTTTATTCTTTATTTTGAAACCGGTCTCATTAAGTTGTGGAGTGCCTCACTAGGTAGCTGAGGCTGGCTTCGAGCCAGGATCCTCTGGTCTCAGCCTCCCAAATGCTGTGATTACAAGCGTGCGCCACCATGCCCGGCTAGCAGGCCATTCATTCTTTTCAACCATGCATGTCTCTTTGTCATTATGAGCTCCTGTATATGGCAGCGGGGGTCAGGTACCACATTCTTCCATTAATCAATATGCTACCCATAGTGCACCCTGCACTGTGGGAAAAACACGAACTTTACTTCTATTGCTTTTGTCCTCCTATTCAGCAACTACCTTAACAACCTCAGCAGAAGGAACCTCCATCCATGTGGGTGCCAGAAGTTCATCCTGCTGCAGTTTTTGAATAAACTTTTATATTTGTTCTTTTAGGTGAAAATCTTATTAAATTAAACAGAACGCTATTAGAGTAATTTCCCAGAACTTCTTTTGGGGCTTTCATCTGTACATTTTAGAGCATCTGTCACTGGTTTATTTTTCTCAGTGAAAGACTCAGTGTATAGCTTGAATGTCTTTCCCCATAGACAGAAGTTAAACTGCCTAAAAGATGCCTTAATTGTGCTATAAAAAGAGTTAAATTGTTAGAAGGTATTATTGTGGCTCTAGGTGAGGTGGGCAACTGGAAACTAAGAAGGAAATCTGTGGGGCAAGGGGCAAGCTCTACACATGGAGTCTCCTCCATTCTTAAATTGCAACCAACACTGGAGGAGCTTTTAATGGTGACATTGTGTCTACACTTCTGAAGCAGGTGGATGTCTGAAGACTGACTTTAAGTTGGGTCACTTAGGAATAGCAACAAAGGTCCACTTATTAAATTTAGCCTGAGAGTTGACATGCTAACCAAATTTAGAGGATGAGAATTTCAGCTGAAATGAAAGCTCGTCTCATCCTCACAATTTTTGGACTGTGTAAAAAGACAGAGACATATTTTGACTTTAAGAATTAGGAAAGGAACAACAAACCAGGCAAATGGGTATTCAAACCATCTTTAATTGATCTAGACAATCGGAAATGAAAAGGTGAAAGTTATTTTCCACCCTAGTAAGGTGTTGCAAATTTATTGTACAGGCCACTGTAAGGGCCTGGATATTACATGGAATGTGTTAACTACTTCCTCAGTTAAATCTTCATCTCAAATGATAGTTGTCATCAGCCACTTACCTCTGTCCAGAGAGGTTTAGCTGACAATGTATCAAGGATTCTGCTAATGAGTCTCCCTACTGCTTGATACAATCATTCTTGCTATAGCTAGATTTAATTTATTCAGTGATGACAGGTCCAAAGCAATTTTAAAAATCTTTGTTTTCTCATTTTTCATTAAAATTTTTTTAGGCACAGAAGCATGTTTAGAGATATTAAGTTACTTGCCAAGGTTACAGAATTAGTAAGTGGAAGCCCCAGGATTCAAACTGAAGTTTTATGTGACTCTAAGTCCATACTAGAATTCCAGCCACTATTAGTTGATAGGCAATTAATCATATCATGTTAATTTTGGCAAATATTGGGCAAGAATTATCCATTCAAGGTTATTGGACCTTCCTGGGGCATATTATGCTTCTATTGTTAGGTGTCTAGAACTTTTCTGTGCCTCAGAGATGTCAAGTCTCTGGAGAGGTATGCCTGTATTCTGTCTACATAGCTAGTATGTGCTTTCAGGTTTTATTTCCTCTGTTAGTCCCATCTCTCATGTTTCCTCATCTATCTAATGACACAGATGTCCTAGAGCATACTCTTTATTTGATGTTTCCATTCCCTCTGCCGCAACTGTCCCTCCACCTTCATCTCTTCCTTCTGCTCTTCTGGATTATTTCCTACTTTGGCCACAAATCCTGCCTGGGAGGGAACTGTGTTTTTCTCATTACTTTGTGATTAATTGAAAGTCTCTACCATTTTGTCCCAGTGTTTATGCCCCTGATTCCCACAAATGCTAAAATCTAGCTACTCCCACCAGTGTTTGATCTGTCTTAAGGCCCAACATTTCACTTACAAAGGGTCCTAGCTAAAAGCAACATCTAAGTGTGATTCACGAGAAACTATGGAAGTTTGAGAATAGGGTTACTGATGTTTTAGTACAGCATCTTTCTAAGAGTAGTATTCAATATACTTTGTAATCAGTAAGGCACTAAATAGAGCCAAGCTTTAGAACAGCTGCAGAACCCTTACAAACATCCTTAATGCAAAGGTCATTTGACAGATCTTGGAAAGGATAGGACATAGAAATCAGGATAGAGACTAGTATTGTAGAAAAGCTTCTCATAGTCTAATGATCTGTGGGGTTATACCAGTGAGAACTGGCTAACTATAAGGCCCAACTCTTACATGTCTGAAAAACAAACAAAAAAAGAAAAATAATAAATATTAAACCTGTTCATAAGATACTGAGTATTATATGATATTTTCACAGTTAGCTTTAATAACTATTGAAATTTATAAATGAAAATGGTACCTGGGTCAACAGTCCAAGGTCTTATTTTCCTCTGATCTTTTTGTCCCATGAAGGCATATCAGCAATCTAAATTTATGCAAACTTATCTTTCCCTTTGATGTCTCCCATCAAAATGTAGAGAATTTCTGAGTCATAGAAATCTGTCATTTTCTACTTCTGTATATAATTTTCAAGGGAGGCATCTAAACAAATTGAAATCAAAGCAATGGAGGCCAATTTTGCTCTAGATATGAATGTCAGTAGTTCAAACTCTTTGATAATGGAGATAGTAATAAAACTTCTGTCATTATTCCTGTAGCTCCAAGCAAGACCAGCTTCCACCCTAGGAAGCTAAAGAAGTGAAAAAGCAACTTCTCTAGAGCATTTGGTGTACCTATCAAAATATAACCACTTAGAGAGTTAAGAGTTTCATAAGTTTTATGACCTATCTAGCTTCAAACACTGATAGAAAACTGATTCAATGTTGGCTTAATTTAAAACACACAGGGGGATTACTTTCACCACTTCCTGAATAAAGAACAGAGCAATATAAATCATATTGAAATTTTGTCTTGTGTATTTAATTGCTGAGTAGTATACTGCAATTGATATTTTAAGTACTAGTTAGTTTAATCTAATTATATTTAATTATTATAATTGCTATTCATATGTCTTAATAGAGAGATATCAAGGGCCCTTTTATACAGAATTATTATATCTCCTTCACGCTGGAAAATAGAATAGGGAATTTACCTTAATTTAGTTGAACCAAGCTATTTGCTGCTTCATGAATTTCAAAATGAAATAAGTGACTAATTCTTTTATCTTTTTGGTTAGGTCTTTACACAAAGATATTTTGTAACAAATGTAAAACCCTTTGGAATTATAAAAATAGAAATATTGCAGAAACTTTGTATGTGAATTATGGCTTCATATATTTCATTAACTTGTGTATCACACTATAAATATCTTTTTTCTCCTAAAGGGCATTACAGTGTAAAGGAAATGGTGGTCAGAAATTGTGACTTTTTTCTTAACTCTCAATTTATAATGTGTGACAATGTATTCAACTCAGTAACTGTATAAATTATATCACATATAGAATCTGAAAATTCAAGAAATTTAAGGAAAAGGCAGTCTACAGAAACTAAAAAGCAAATTCTAATTTATTGCCTCATACGACCCAAGTTTAATTTGTTTACAAGGAAACACCTATGTACCATGTTCTCTTTGATATATTGCATATAAAGCTGAAATATTGTGTTTCACCTTGGGTAATGGAGTCATTTCCTAAATTTTAAATGTACTGTACCTGAAATTGAGATTCATAATGGACTTCCTGGCTAAACAAAATTACCACAAATAAAAACGCTTCTAGAGACTAGATATTTATTTTTAAATTGCTTTTACAGATAATGTGGGGAATAGAATTCAGAAAAAATTACAAATTAATAATTTTAGGACCAATAAAAATATATGTATTTGAGAATAAAAGAGATGTTTAACATCTGGCTAGAGCTTTTAATAATTATAATATCTAACATTCACTTAGCAGATGCTGCCATTTGTCAAAAACTTTATATGTATTATTATATTTAATGTCACAAAAGATCTGTGATTAAGAGATTACTCCTCCCCCATCACCATTTTACTAGGACAAATAGGCCCAAGATAACACTGCCCCAAAATAACTGGGCTATGTGACTTTCCATCATGGTCATGATCAATTTTCAGACAATAGAGTGATTACCAAAACAAGTTTTACTTTATGCTCCCTACAAAAATATATGGAAAATTATCAGATAGTTTTTGCTGTTAGAATCCTGTCAATAATTATTTCCAAAACATTAAAATAGTGACTTGAATAGAACTAAATATTCTGATCACAGTATCAAAAATAAACAGTAACTTTTAATTACTTTCCATTCTCATTATAGTTCCTGTCATAACAACTATTTTCTCATTCTTTAAACACAAGAACAAGCAAGCAACAATTTAATGTCAGTTGTCATTGTCTCCTAAAGATTGCATTGTCACATTAGTTTAACTTCAAATAAAAGTTTAGAAATATTTGTGATACGCAGCTATTTATCTTGAATTATTAACGTTTCTTATTTCTTTGAGGTTTCAATGATAGAAATATAAATAAGAAATAGATAAAAATGTGAAGTGTATTTCATTCAGATTAGTATTATAATTATAAAGTTCTTACTTTACCATAAAAACTATTATTTTAGCTTTCACATTTCAAAAGGCTTCAACATTTTCACAGGAAGAATTGGGAAGAAGACAAGAAAAGAGGAAAGCTAAGATTTGAAATGTTAAAAATAAGAAGTGTAAACTGGCCATGGTGGCATATGCTTGTAGTCCCAGTACTTGGGAGGCTGAGACAGGAAGATTGCAGGTTTGCGGCCAGCCTCAGCTACTTAGTGAGACCCTCTGCAACATAGTGAGAACCTGTTTCAAAATAAAGAATATAAAATAGGGCTGAGGGTGTAACTCAGAGGTAGAATGCCCCTGGGTTCAATCCCTAGTATCACACACACACAAAAAAAGCCAGGCACAGTGATGCATACCTGTAATCCCAGTACTTGGAAAGCTGAGATAGGAGAATCCCAGTGTTCAAGGCCAACCTCGGCAATTTAGTCAGACCTTCAGCAACAGAACTGAGCAAACTCAGGGAGACCCTATTTCAAAGTAAAAAATAAAAAAGGGTTTGGTATGTAGCTCAGAGGTAGGACAACCCTGGGTTCAACCCCCAGTAGTAAAACAACAACAAAGAAAGAGTATTGCCCTCATGAGATAAATATGATACAGTGAGAAGTGTTATGAACTTTGGGTAAGGAAACCTGATTTGTAGATCTGACTCCTCTTCCCACCAGGTGTGGGTGAGGTTGTGAGTAAGATATCTGTAAGATTTTTGATATCTTTAAAAAAGGGAGAAACAGCCGGGCGTGGTGGCGCACGCTTGTAATCCCAGCATTCGGGAGGCTGAGACCAGAGGATCCGGGTTCGCGGCCAGCCTCAGCTACATAGTGAGGCACTCTGCGACTTAGTGAGACTCGGTTTCAAAATAAAGAATAAAATAATAGGGCTGGGGGTATAGCTTGGGGGTAGAATGCCCCTGAGTTCAACCCCCAGTACCGCAAAAAAAAAAAAAAAAAAAAAAAAGGGAGAAACAATCCTCCCTCCCTATGAATGAGATTTAAAAATACAATAAGAGAAAAAGGTCTGCCATTAAAATCAGTAAATACTCAGAAAAGTAGTTTTGTTTGTTTGTTTGTTGTTTGAGGGGATTGTTTTTGTTTTTATTTTTGTTTCGTATGTTTTTTGTTGGTGGTGGTGTTTGTTTGTTTGTTTGTTTGTTTGTTGTGCTGGGGATTGAACACAGGGGCATTCTACCTCCAAGCTATACATCTAGCCCTGTTTTATTTTTAATTTGTGAACAGGGTCTCCATAAGTTGCAGAGAGCCTCGCTGAGGCTGGCTTCAAACATGAGATTCTCCTGTCACATACTTTTTTTAACCAAAACCATTTTCTTAACAAAAGTAGAATTCTTAATAGATAAATATTAGCAATAAAAATGCTTTCTCTCTTCAAAAGTGTGTGCATTGGATGGTAATATTGATCATTATTCAGACTCTTCTTAGACAAATGAAATATCTGAGTTTTGCTGGTCATTTTACTACTAAAATAAACACTTCATTTTCTAACTTTCTTTTCAGCGGTGTCTTCATGTGATAAGTTTTACCTAACAGAAAATGGGGGAAAGTGACTTGTTTAACTTCTGGAATACATCCATAGAGCAGTGATTCTCAAATTTTACTGTTGTATCACCACCTCTTGAAGGGTTTGTTAACCCTTATGAGTTTCATCACATAGCTTCAGTCTGAAGAGGAGCTAGAAAATTTGCATTTCTATTAAATTCCTAAGTGGAATTGCTGCTGCTGGTCTATAGACTATACCTTAAGAACCTCTGCTTTCTTGTCCTTTCCTTTCATTTTAATGTTGGGAACATGAATATGATGGCTCTCAATGCATCTGGAGTCAGGAATTTCAGGACTCCATCCTAGAGATGGTGGATAAGACACAGGACCAAGAAGCAAATACAAAAGTCATTATTCAGTAATTAAAATTTATATATTTAGATTTTAATGTATTTTAATAATGCAATTATTTCTGGTTTTAGTCCTTCAATTTTATTTTATATGTATCTAAATATATAGAAGCAATATATTTTTGTGATCTGCATGTGTATTTAAACTAAGGCTATATTCTAGAGTTTAGCGCTGAGCTTTTTGTAGCAAGGTTATATTTAGAGTAGTTTAGAATTATATTACTGTGTACATATATATTTTCTATCCATGAGCATTTCATAGCAGTACATAAACATGTTCAAGAGTAATGAGATTTACTGACTTCATAAGTATTGCGAGTGCTTGGCCTTCAACCTCATGCCTTCTGATTTTTCTAAAGCACTAAATATAACTCAAAAGGAGACTATAACCTGTCATGAGTTATGCTGACCTGGGCATTTAAATCCTCAGTGAGACGTGCAAAATAAAGTCAGTATATTCAGGTATTTGTTACTGAAAGCTAAGATCATTGGTAAACACTGTCATCTATTATAAGCTTTTAAAGTTTGAATAATCTGAAGTGGCATAAATAATTAATATGCTAACTTTAATTAAAAATTTAAAACAATAGTGCTTCATATAAGGGATATAAATAAGTTTCAGTTTTAGTATTCAAATTTAGACCTATATTGAAAACAGCCTCACTAAGGTTTGGATCTTGATTGTCCCCAAAATGTATATAAAATGTTGAAGTCTTAGTTCCCATCTCTCTGCTCTTCTGCAGAGTTAGATATCTTTAATAGCTGGCAACTACTGTAAAGTCTTAGATCATTGGGGGAATGCCTTTGAGAGAATAATTAAACCCTAGTTCCTTCCTCTTCCTCTCTTTTGCACTTGCTGTGAGATGAATGAGCCTCCTTCAGTGCACACTCCCACTATAACATACTGTGCCACCACAGGCCCAAAGGGGTCCAATTGGTCATAGACTGAAACTTCCAAAATTTACCCAAAAAACCTTTCCTCTTTGTAAGTTAATTTATCTCAGCTATTTGTTAGAGTAATGGAAAACTAACTAGCAAAAACATATACATCAAAAATGTTGTCATCTATTAATAAATTTTATAGGTAACTCAAGTGTAACAGTTCACATCTTTTATTTTTCTACATTGTAGTTCCCTGAGAATATATGTAATCATAATCATTTAAATAAAAATTCAAATTTAAATTGGAAAAATTTCAATTTTTTGGACATTCCACTAGCATTTTTCACTAAAGCAGTAATACTTTAATATTATGAAAAAAGAAAAAATATAGTTTAAGAAGTTAAAGAACATTTAAAATACAAATATTGCATGCTAAAGTTACATGTTTTCTATAAAGAGAATTAGACAATTTAAAAATATTATGTATATTAAGTCATAAATAAAAGATAATTGTAAAAGAAAAATACAATCTAACATTTTAAAATGAGGTAAAGGGTAATTTAAATTCCTATCAAAATTGACATCATTGCTATATTTTGTTTACTGGCAGTCAAGGCAAACAAATATGACCATTTATATAATTATTATTACCTTTTTCAGGAGGAAAATATGGTAACTTCAAAAAATATTTTTGAATTAAAACTATTAAATTTTTAAAATAGAAAATGAGAGCACACTAAGGCACATGATGTACTTACACAATTACATCAAGATCACTCACTGAACTGAACTTGAGAGGGAGGGAGGGCGAGGGAGTGGGGTGGGAATTGGGGATAGGGTCAGATGAGAAATGTGTGCACATTTGTCTTTATCAATTTGTACCTAACAAAAACGTATAAATACAAAGCACAAATTATTACAATAAAAAAAAGAAAATGTATCATGGATGTTAGATGTTAATTATAGCCAAAGGAAATTAAATTTTCTCAAAGAAAATTAAATCATATTGGTTTCTTTGTTTCTTTTTTTATAGTAAATAATCATGTTATACTTTTAATATATACCCCTATATAATAGTTATTTGTTGAAAATTCATATTTTCAATGTTGGATGATTCTGAGCACTCAAATACAGCTCATATCTTCTATCACATGTCATATCAAGCCTCTGTCCATTATATGTGATATAATTTTTTTTAGTAATTGATGAGTTATCAAAATTTAAATGATAAGAATGCTTTCTGGCATTTTAATCACATAGATAAATCAGGAAAATGTATGCATTTAATACACCTAAAAGAAAATGCATAGTAGGCAGCAGTTGTTAAATCACATGTGAATGGTAGTATGGATGTAATATTAATAATGCCACAGTTCTGCTCCTTTTAAATTAAATTTTTGCAAGTACAGTTTGACATAACATTAAATTTAGGAATTTGAATTTGGGAATCTTATGTCATGAAATCAGGATACAGTAATAACAATCATATGGTATTTACAATATACCAGGCACTCATCTCATTGTTTTAATTGGAGTTATCATAGCTCTTTCAATAGCTTTTGAGATGGCATCATTAATGTCCTCATTTTATGTGCAAGGACACTGCAGCACAGGAAGCCAAGGTCATATCACTAGCAGGTGCTAGGAGTTGAACCAAGTTTTATTCCTCCTGTGCATGCTTCATCAGGCCTCTATTAAAGACCTTAATATAAGTAAACAATTTAACTTACTTTTGTATCTGATTATTTCAGATTATTTAAATGTTACTCCACGTTTAGGACTGTTGGAAGTAATGAACTCAACTTGCTGATTTAACCTTTAATTTGTTGGGTTACTTAAATCTTCCCGCTTCTTTACATAACTTTCTCATGCATTCCATCTGGATAGGTCATACAATTTATGGGACAAACAAAACAGTTCCAGGCAAAGCATGGAAAGATAAATTAAAGCAAAGAGTTCTAAATAGATTTGACATGTGAATTAGTTGATGTCATATGCCTAAGATTTATAACATGTTAGAGTCTAGTATATGAAATATCTGTTTAACTTATGAAAAAGGAGTTTGATCTCTAAGATTAGAAGCCAAGAAGATGGTAAAGGATAATACTTTTTGTTAGAAATCTGTAGATTTCATCATAACTTACAAGAGTATAATCCTCTATGTCTATTAAGAAAACAGAAATATAATTGTCATGCTGTCCTGTCCACCATTGATGGATGTGTTTGCTGTTGCTTGAGAATTGCTAACAAATTGGTGGCTTTGGCTGTCAGCATTACTCTCAAAGAGCAGTTCTATTATATCCTCATTAGCATAATGATAAAATTAACATTAAGAAACCACGTTCAGTAAGAATTTATGAGATTCTGTGCAATTAAGCATGTAACAATATGGGCAGAAATTTACCAGAAGGCTGTGTAATAATAAAAATTTTTAAAATATTATAATCGTAGAATTAGTCAGTGACCTGAGACTTTAGGCTGTTGATTAGTGGCTTGTTGATATGTTAATGTGAAGTAATTATTCCAGTGAATTGAAGCTGAAAGTCAACATGTTTATTCATTAATTTGGTTTAAGCTTCCTTATTGTTAATCACTGTTGGGGTATCTATTTTCAGCAGACTGATCCACAGCTTTCCCGTCATGCTTTGTCAACCATAAAATTTAAATTTTTTTCCTTGTCAGTTTTCTAATTTTTAAATAGGAAACTTTTTTTGAAAATTTTAAATCCTAAGCACTTATTTTTTTTCATCTAAGTACTTATTTTTGTCATAAATCTGTTTACTATTCCATAAAATATTAAGTATTCCAAAATATTTTCACATTTTCTCTATGAATTCATTTAGTAAAGGATTATACATGTCATGGTAGGAGGAGAGTCTGGGTACTGGGGATTGAACCCAGGGGAATTCTACCACTAAGCTATATCCCCAGCCCTTTTTATTTTGAAACAAGGCCTTAGTTACCACACACTCAAACCTGTGATCCTCTCTCAGCTTTTCAAATACTGAGATTGGAGGCATGCACAACCACACCTGGCTATGATTACGTATTTCTTAATAAGTATCTATTACTAATCAATGGTATGTTGTGCCAGAAACAAAACTATGATCAGGAAGTTACCCTCCCCCTTTATTTTGGTCACTCATCTGTATACACTTTTCCAATGTACCTTGCTTTTGGGTGAATCATATGACTGATATCTGGGCACTAGAATATTGAGTAAGCCAATATATTCCTCTTCTAGGCTTATACCATGAAAGGCCTCCTGTGTCATTTTTAAGCTCTTTCTCATCTTTCTCTTTGCACCCTGATAAAAATCCAGTGAAGGACTCCAAGCCCCTTTTCTGTGGAGAAGCATAAGATGGAAGTAGCCCAGGTCACTGAATGACCATATGAAATAGAGTCCCACTTCTAGCTGAATTGAATTATGAAGTGAGTGAGAAATAAACTATGCAGTCCTAGAACTGGCAGGCAGCCATGTCATCTCAACCCACCCACCTGGTCCTGGAGCAGGTGTGCAGCCATGCCATCTAAACCCGCCTGCTCAGTCCCTGAACCAGCAGGCAGCCATGCCATTTAAACCCACCCTTGTGGTGCTGGGACTGCTAACATTGCAGCATCTAAAGTCCACCTGCAAAGAAGCCACTGACTAAATGTGGAGAGAGAAAGCAATTACAGATCTCCACATCTTAAATGGGTGGCATCTTCCCTCATCTTCAAGAGAGATCCAAATGCCCAGATAGAATCTATAGCAGCAGTATTCCAGCTCATCTCTCCCTCCGGATCCGGAACAGCACTCAATTATAAGTTAACAGCGCAGTCACAGGACTCCTGTGGCAAATGACAGACTCTTAAGGGTTAAGACTCTGTGGCCTAACTCTGTAGTGGTAGAGTAGGAACAGAACCATGGGAGAGGTACAGAGCATGCAGGACATAGAGACATTATTTGGCCCCTAGAGAATGCCCTACAATTACACTGGACACTTGCCACCTGCATAGGAAGAGAAGGAAACACAGAACAGGGCCTATGGAAACAATGGAGCCCTGAGTTTACACTGAGGCCAGCCCCAGTGCCACCTGCCACCTGCACAGGCAGAGAATGGCACAGAAACAGGACCTGTGGAGAGCTCAGAGACTCAAGTGTGGAGTGGTAGAGACACTAGCGCTCTCAGTGTATGCACTGACAGAGAGAGACATGAGGGCAGGGTCATAATCACTGCAGGAAACTCAACAATGGGTCTCTAAATTGACATCACAACTAAACCTACTATAGTGAGTAGACATTAAACTGCTGAAAATATTCATGCATATCCAAGAGGACTGCAGAGGCCAAGTCTGCTCTGTATTTATATATTTGTAGGGTGTCATTTTTCTTGTTTGTTTGTTTGTTTATTGTATTGCTTTATTTTATGTTTTGTTGTTGTTTGGTTGGATGGTTGATTGTTTGGCTATCTTGTTGTCGTTTATCTGATCTCTTACCCATTCCTTTAACAAACTTCCTCTCCCTTTCCTATTTATATTCATCTCTTCAACATTTTTCCTTTTTTCTTTCTTCTCTTTGTCTTACACTGAATTCCTTCTATATCATTACTCCTAAATACTCTATATTGGCTATTAGAATCCCCCTACATATTCACTATCTCTAATCTCTTCCATATATTACCTTACAACACTCAAACTCTCATTCTACTCCATCATATCCTCTACTTTATCCTATTTTTGCACCCATTTCTGTGACTTCTCTCCCCTCACACAACCTTCATCAATGAATACAACACAACTTGCCCTTGTATATACCAGCTGACACCTCTAAATTCCTACCGCTGAAAATGGACCAGACAGGTGAACCACTACAAAGGATGCCAGAAACCAAGGGTAAACTTACCTCAGCTGACAGAAAGAATAGCTCAACCTCTCCCATAGTAAGGATTAAAAACACATAGGGCACAAACTGTTCTACCCATTTCTCTTGAGCCGAGTCACCATAATAGAAGCAATAGACAGGACCCCAGACCTCAACACCTGAAACTCATCAATGTGCCATGGACTAGGAAGAAAAAGCTCAAGAGTAATCACAACTCAATACAAAATACTATTCAGAGAGAGAAAATAGAAATAAGAAACCTATAGATTGAGAGAAAGCTAGCAAAAACAGCAAAGATATAAACTTAACAATTTGGAAATCATGTGAAGGAAGAATAACAAGAAAATAATGAATTCCAGAACCCCACAAAACAGAACTCCTCAACCTAGAATTTCACAGATTACCAGAAAAACAATCTTTAATAGTAGAAATGATATAGGATTTCCAAAAAGAATTGAGAGAGAGAGCCTGAAAGAAATAAAGGAACAAATAAACAAATAATCTGTAACTCTGAACAAGAATCAAAATAAAGCCTTAAAGGAAATGAAGGATGTGAAACTTGCAATAATTGAAGTGAAGGCATCAATACAAAGTATAAACAGTAGATTAGATCACATGAAAAATATAATCTCAGAAGATGACTTAGATCCCTTAGAAGATATGCAATACAAAAATGAACACATAGTATACAATTTAGAAAAAAAAATTGACAGTATGAATTGGACATTGATGAGATCTGGGTCAATTTTAAAAGAGATAACCTAAGAATAATAGACATAAAAGAGGAAATAGAAGTTGAAACCAATGGAATCAACCATCTTTTCAAAGAATTAATATCAGAAAATATCCAAATATAGAAAAAGAGGTTGACACACAGGTACAGGAAACACATATAGAATCACCTTTAGACAAGATCAGAGAAAAGGTTCACCATACCACATAATAATCAAACTGACTAATGTCAGGGCCAAGGAGAGAACTTTAGAGGTGATGAAAGTAAAAGACCAAGTTACATTTAGAGGCAAACCAATTAGAATTACTTCAAACCTCCCAAACCAATCAATGGAAGCCAGGAGAGCCTAGAACAACATATTACAAACTCTGAAAGAAAACAAACTGCAGCCAAGATTTCCTATCCAGAAGACCTATCAATATTGATGGGGAAATAAAATCCTTCCATAATAAACAGAAACTGAAAGAATTTATGTTTTCCTAACCAGGACTAGAGAAAATACTCAAAAAGATTAACTACAAAGTAGAACTAACAAATAAACATCAGAACCAGAGAAACTATAATTTTCAGCAAGCGGACAACTAAGCAAAGAAAAACAAATACTACCTCAAACAGAAGTTAAAACTCAGAATTTGCCAGGCATGGTGGCGAACGCTTGTAATCCCAGCATTTGGGAGACTGAGACTGGAGGATCCGGGTTCGTGGCCAGCCTCAGCTGATTAGTGAGGCACTCCACAACTTAGTGAGACCCTGTTTCAAAATAAAGAATAAAAAATAAGGCTGGAGGTATAGCTCGGAGGTAGAATGCCCCTGAGTTCAATCCCCAGTATGGCAAAGATTTTAAAATAAAACTCAGAATTTTAGGAATTAAAAAACATCTCTTAATAATCATGCTGAATACAAATGGCCTCACCTCCCAAAAACAAATACATAAGGTGGCAAAATGGATTAAAAACAATAATCCATCTAAATGCTGTCTGCAAGAAACACACCTTACATGTAAAGATACTTATAAACTAAAGGTGAAGAGCTGGAACAAGATAATCCATGCCGATGGAACTAGAAGACAAGCAGGAATAGCAACTATGATATCAGATACATTAGACTTCAAGCTTAAGCTTATGAGAAGAGACAAAGCAGGTTATTTTTTACTGGTAAAAGGAACAATTCAGCAAGAGGAATTAACAAGAGTCAACATTTATGCCCTAAACGTAGGTGCACCCACTTTCATAAAATAAACTCTTTGTGATATAGTCATATATAGATCCCAATACAATAATACTGGGAGACTTCAACACTCCTCTCACATCAGTAGACTGATCTTCTAGACAAAAGGTCAGTAAACATGCCTCAGACCTAAAGAACACCATAAACAAATGGAATTCTTAGACACATACAGAATATTTCGTCCCGCCACAGCCAAATTCATATTTTTCTCAGCTGCTCATGGAACCTTTTCAAATAGACCACATCCTGGGCCACAAGGTGAACATCAGAAAATTCAAAGAATGTGACATAATCCCCTATGTCTTTTCAGACCACAATGGAATGAAACTAGAAATCGACTAAAAGAAGACCCATAGTAACCACATACACACATGGAGACTCAGCACCACACTGCTGAATGAGAAATGGGTTATAGAAGAGGTAAGGAGGAAATGAAAAAAATCCTATAAACAAATGAAAACAGAGACATAATGTTTCAAAACCTCTGGGACACCTTGAGTCCAGTACTAAGGGAAAAATTCATAGCACTGAGTGTCCACATAAGAAGAACAGAAAATTTCCATATAAATAACCTAATGACACATCTCAGTGTCCTTGAAAAACAAGTACAGTCTAACCCCAAAGCTAGTAGAAGACTGAAAATCAAAGCAGAAATTAATGAAGTAGAAAATAAAAAATACAGAAAATCAACAAAACTAAAAGCTAGTTTCTTGAAAAAAATAAACAAGATAGATAAACTACTAGCCAACTTGACCAAAAGAAAGAGAGAATCAACCCAAATTACCAAAATAAGGATGAAAAAGGTCATATTACTACTGACAATGTAGAAATCCAGAGAATTATCAGAACACACTTTGAAAAACTATACTACAACAAAATGGAAAATCTAGAAGAAATTGAGAAATTTCTAGACACATACAATCTTCCTAAATTGAGTCAAGAAGATATAGAAAACTTAAACCAACCAATAGAAATCAAAGAGATAGAAGCAGCAGTAAAGAGTTTACCATCAAATGAAAGCCCAGGTTCAGATGGTTTTCCAAGTGAATTTTATAAAACCTTTATATAAGAGCTAATCGCAGTACTCTTCCATCTATTCCATGAAACAGAAAGAAATGGGACTCTCCCAAACACATTCTATGAAACCAACATTGCGTTAACACCAAAAGCAAAAATGGCAGCTCAAGAAAAAAAAATATTATAGACCTACATCTTTAATTAAACTGGAAGTCAAAATGCTAAACAAAATACTAACAATGCACATTCCAAAACATATCAAGAAAATTATACACCATGACTAATTGGGTTCATCCCAGTGATTCAAGGCTGATTCAACATACAAAAAAACAATCTATGTAATTCACCACATAAACAGAACCAAAGACAAAAATCACATGATCATTTCAATTAAAATGAAAATTTATTTAATAAAATCCAACAGCCATTCATGCTAAAAACACTGCAGAGAATTGGAATAGAAGGAACATACCTCGATATCATAAAGGCAATATACAATAAGCCCACAGCCAATACCATATTAAATGGGGAAAAACTGTGGGAGTTCCCACTAAAAACAGGAACAATAAAAGAATATCCACTATTACCACTAATGTTCAATATAGTACTTGCGACTCTAGATAAAGTAATAAGACAAGAGAAGGGAATTAAAATAGTACAAATAGAAAAGGAAAAACTAAATCTGTCCCTCTTTCCAGATGACATGATGCTACACTGCGAAGACCCAAGAAATTCAACCAAAAATCTTATAGAACTGATCAACAAATTCAGCAAAGTGTCTGGATACAAAATCAATCTTAAAAAATCAGAAGCTTTCCTGTATGCCAACCTTAAATCCGCAGAAAAAGAAATCCAGAAAACAGTTCCACTCACAATAGCACCCCTAAATACTTAGGAATAAACCTATCCAACTTAGTATTCCAAAATACTTAGGAATAAACCTAACCAAGTAGGGAAAAAAATCTCTATGAGGAAAAGTATAAAACATTGGCTAAATAAATCAAAGAACACCTTAGAAGATGGAGGGATCTTCCATGCTCTTGGATAGACAGAATAAATACGAAAATGGCCATTCTCCCAAACCTGATTTACAAATTCAATGTGATACTCATGAAATTATCAAGGTCATTCTTCACAGACATTGAAAAATCAGTCCTTAAATTCATTTGGAACAACAAAAACCCAGAACGGCCAAAGTAGTTCTCAGCAACAAGAGCCATACAGGAAGTATCACAATACCTGACTTCAAACTATGCTATAAAAAAACAGCATGGTCTTGGAACAAAAACAGACACATAAACCAATGGAGCAGAATAGAAGACTCAGATAGAAGTCTGCACACTTATAGCCAATTAATTTTTGACAAAGGAGGCAAAAACATATACTGTAAAAAATACCATACACATAGTGTTGGCAAAACTGGTTAACTGTGTGCAGGAAACTGGAAATGATCCCCACATTCTCACCCTGCACAAGCGTCAACTCAAGATGGATCAAAGATCTGGAAGTCAGGCCAGAGGCCTTGAATCCACTTGAAGAGGGCATAGGTCCAACATTTCAACACATAGGCATAGGTAAAAACTTTCTCAACAAGACCCCAAAGTCACAATAAATTAAAAGGAAGATCAATATGTGGGATTGCATTAAACTGAAAAGCTTCTTTGCAGCAACGGAAACTATCAAGAACCTAAAAAATGTGCTGACAGAATGGGAGAAAATTTTTGCCAACTACTCCTCTGATAGAGAACTAGTTAATATCTAGAATATACAGAAAACTCAAGAAGCACACCACTAAGAAAACAAATAACCCAATCAAAAAATAGGTAAGCGAACTAAATAGATACTTCACAAAAGTAGAAATACAAATGAATGATAAATGTACTAGGAAAAGTTCAAATTCATTATTAATCAGACAAATGCACCAATAAATAATATAAAAATGGAGAGAAATATGTATATTAAACCAATGTGATTTGGGAGTTCTTTGGTCTGCCTTAACGTACTGCTGATATTTTACCTTTACTTCAAAATCATTAAGAGTTGTTACTGTGAAATCCTCAAAATGATATAAGCATTATTTTTCTATTTTTATTTGAGTTGAAATATCCATATGTTTGACACAGTGTTCTTTCTAATTATTTCTACATAATCTTTCTCAGTATTAACCCCTTCCTGAATATTGTTTTGGAGAAGGCAGTGAGATTTTAAAATAGCCACAAAATTTAAATGATATAAATAAGTAAAACATTATTTCTATTACCAAATAACATAGGCCACTATAAACATAGTATATTATATTTGATAATAAATTTTAGTATCTATTAATGTAAAACCACTTTAAAATGTACTATAATTCATCTTTTAAACTTATTTAGGGCACATATTCTCTGATTTGTAGTTCTTTACTGCATGTGTGAGTTATCATGGCTATATTTCTGTCCATTCAAGCTTTAATAGTGCATTTTAAACAGAATATGTTTTATTCCTAAATATAGGAACACTGAAAATTAATATAGTATCCAGAAATAAAAATGAATTAATTATAACATGCTTATTATAGTTAGGAGTGAACTTTCAGGCTATCTAGTCTAACTGTAGTATTTTGCAAAAGCAAAGATATAGAGACATAGAATGGGATTTTTATTTTTATTTTACTTTTTCTGCAGTACTGGGGATGGAACTCAGGGGCATTCTACCTCCAAGCTATACACCCCAGCCCTATTTTTATTCTTTATTTTGAAACAGGGTCTCACTAAGTTGTGGAGTGCCTCACTAAATAGCTGAGTCTGGCCTCGAACCCGGATCTTCCGGTCTCAGCCTCCCAAATGCTGGGATTACAAGCGTGTGCCACCACACTGGTCTGAATGGCATTTTTAAAATGTCACTGTTAGCATAGAATCAAGTACAAAATCCATATTGCCATAATATATCCCTTCTTCAATTTATAGTTTGTGGGTGTGTGCGCATTGTATACTTTGCAAGTGACTATTAGGTTTTGATTTTTCAATAAGCTATAGTAGATACTTGACTGTATGTCAAATTATTACTTTACTTTGGTGTGTGAATAACCCCAGATACCTACCATGTATTTTCTCTAAATGCACATTTGAAATTCCCATTCATCCTTAACTCATTTAAACAGATTTTCCCACATGAGTTGGTTTTCCAGCCTCTTTCCTAGAGGCTAATGTCAGAGACACAAAGCACTGACAGGCTTTAAATATGCAAATTCACATTTAGGTTTCTACCCTGAAAAATCTAAGGAATGCATTCTACTCTTTAGAAGTATATGTACTATCAAACTTTTAAATTGTCTACAATAAAATTTCTTGCTATTTCTAAAATTAATTTATGATTTCATGAAAAGATAAAAATAAGTTGACAGAAATTATCATCCTGAGTTTATTGTGAAAGATTAGTTGATATAATACTCTCATCTTAATTGTGTTTTTGTTGGAATGTAGCCCTTTAATCAACCAGGTCTGCATTCAGATCCACGTCTGCCACCTTACTATGTATAAATTCTTTGACAAATAGCTTAATTACTCTAAATCTCAGTTTCTTCTCAGTTGATGAGGAACTCTTATCTCCCTACTGGAAGTCTTCCTTTTCCTTTTCCTATCAACTTGCTTGTTTAGTAAAATGTACCAGAAGTGACATCTGGAGTTTCAATGGGTTGACCATCAGAAGCTTGGCCTATTTTTCCTGTACTTCTTAGGACTTGGGACTCTCTGGGGCATGGAGCCACCATATAAGAAGCCTTCATATTCCTAGCCCTCCATCCTGTAAGAGGGACCTACAGATAGTTCTTTCAACAGCCCCTGGTGAGCTCTTTATTACAGTCATCCACATTAGGACTTGAAACATGTGAGTAAAACAGTCTTAGATTCTGTAGCCAGGCCTGTCCATATCAGACGTATTGCAGGGGGACCTTGGCCCCTGCTACATAGAATAAGCACCTCAGCTTGAGTTCTCACCAAATAACTCACCAATGGAACCGTGAGATATGAAAAGAAATTAATAGAACTTCCAAACATTATAATTTTATTTAAATCTGTATTTTAAAGAAGTATCTGCCTCAAGAAAATGTGAAGATGTCTTAAGAAGTTAATAGACATGTTAATTTATTTAGCTTAATTATTGTCATGTTACTAAATAGTTCAGTGTACTGAAGAATTACTGATCCGCCTCAATGTAACCAGTATTACTTAAAAAGTATTTCAGATTATAGAAAACTCAAAATGACTCAATATTTGCCATTATTTCCTATGTGTTTCTAGGATACTGTGTAAAAATTTATGTTGGGAATTCTTACATTCCTATTAGAAAATGCTTTATGGGATAGCTATATTTCTCTTGGGGAGTTTCAGAAGTTTCTTAAAGAAAAAAAAGCAATGTAATTTATGAACTTTGTGATCATTGGAGTGATTTACTGATGTCAGCAACTTAAACTTGGATCAAGACTTTGCCCCAGTTTCAGATATGAGGAACCCTTACTGAGAGCTAGAGATGTAGTTTGGTGTCTTGTATGTGTGGGGCACCAGATTTGATCTGAGCACAAGAAGAAAGAAAGAGGGGGGGGAGGGAAGAAAGGAAAGAGAGAACAAGAACTCTTATGAATGGGAGTAAGAAGAACTATGTGATGTCATTTTGACCTGGAAACCAGTTAGAATTACCAAATACTTGAACATTATTCTAGAAGCCTAAGTCACTAGAAAGAATGGATTTTCAAGAGAGCAGGCAAAAAAAGATTTTGGTGTGCACAGTTATATCTTCTGACAGTAACACTTTTTCCAATAATGAAGTGGTTTTTTTGTGTTCTTTTATTGGTGTGTTGTAATTACACATTATAGTGAGTTTCAAAGTGATACATACAAGCAAACAACGCTTGGTGTGATTCTCTCCAGATCCCATTCCACTGCTTCCTCCTCCTCATACATATTACAGATGCTGGTAGTGATACCTTTATATATGGTCAGAGCATTATTTGAACTGTTTCTTTCATCTGTTCTTCTTCTCTTCCCCAACTCCCCTAATCCCCTTCTTCTATTCTACTAGTCTCGCTCTTATTTATCTGAAGTTCATTTTTCCCCTATTTCCTCTCTAGTTTCCAGAAATGCAAGAAAACATTGACTTTCTGTGACTGGTTGATCTCACTTAGCATAGTATTCTCTAGTTCCATCCATTTTCCTGTAAATGACACAATTTTGTTAATGAAGGCAGAACAAGCTTCTGTGGATGAGAATCTCATTTATATCTCAGATTTCATTTGGACAACTACCTTCTTAATTAGTTGAGGTGCCTGACTCTTCCATCTGCAGCTCTCTCTGATTATGTTTTAGGAGCTCCTATAATTATGCATTGTTTAATGATAAGGATGTGTCTGAGAAGTGTATCATCAGCCAATTTCATGGTTATGGAAACATCATAAAGTATACTTAAATGAACTAAGACAGCTACAGTATCACTAAGTTATTTAATCTTACAGGACTACTGTATTATATGCAGCCAATCATTGACCAGAAAACATTGTTAGGCAGTGCATCACTATATATGAAATATTCATAATAGTCAAATCTATAGGGACAGAGATTTGATTAGTGGTTGTTTAGGGCTGGAGGGAGGGAGGAGTGGAGAGTTATTGTAATGGATATAAGATTTCTTTTGGGGATAATGATAATGTTCCAAAATTGGATTTTGGGGATGATTATACAACTCTGTAAATATACTAAAAGTTATTAAATACTGAATTTTACAATTAATTGAGTGAGCTTTATGGCATGTAAATCATATTTTAGTACAGCTGTTAGGAATAAATAAATTTAAAGTATCTACATGATATTGATAGTCATTTGTTCACTGAAAATTTTTAGGACTTGTATGCTGAGACATGATCTCTCTCTCTTGAAAGGCATAACTGCCGAAATAGAAAGAAGACAGATAGGATATACTATAAAGCTACCTTAATAGTTATAATGGGGCAGTCACAACATCTGGGAGCCCAAAGTAAGTAAAATTTCCTGGAGAAGCTGGGGAAGGCTTCATAAGAAGAGGTAATATTTGAATTTTTCTTAAGTATTAGTAGGATTTCCCCACATGTTGAACAGTGGTAGAAGAAGAGATAAGATCATAAGGGCAAGAAGAGTAATCTCTTTATGGCACTGCAATGCAAACAGAAGGCTGGAGAGAGTCATGGTGAATAAGGCTACAGTGCTAGGTGAGATCTTCATCGTTTTATGAAATAGTTTCATGGTGGCTTTTAAATCTTTGAGGATACATACATATACCTATATGTATATATATATATGCATATATATAAATATATGCATATATATATGTATTTATACATGAAAATGTATGCATATATGTATGTATATATGTATATATACATATGCTTACCCTGATTTGATCATTGCATAGTGAATTGGATGATTACATAATGAATACATATATTAAAATCACAGGATATCCATAAATATGTACAATTTTTAAATAATTTTTAAAATGAAGAAAAAGAAAAGGAATTAGATTGGTTTTTGAAATGTCTTTGTGACAATGTAAAGAATATATTGAAAAGAGGGAGATGAATATGTAGGGCAGAATAAGCTATTTCAATATGCCTTGAGGAGAAATGATGAGGATCTGACTACAGTCTTGTCATAGAGATGCAGCAGTTAGATTTGCTCAACATCCCAACAGTAGAAGTCTTGACAATTTGTCAAAGCTGTGTCTAGGCCATTTCATTCAAGTGTCTGGAATCAAAGTCTTCTAGTTTAACTAGGCAATAAGAGTTGTATTATTAAAACAAAACAAAAAGAGTTTAGAAAATTCACCATCTTCATATCATCTATATTGTCTATATTTCAGGGACTCAAATGTTGAATACATGAATGATTAAATCTTGAAGGCATTAGTCTCCTTCCATGCTTGGGAAACTTCTATGCATATTAATATTATAATTTTATAAAGTGAATATTGACAAATGACACTTTCATTGGGCAATATTTTATATTGGTCTTACAAGTGAATAGTAATAAGAAGGAAGACTGCAGCTTTATCTGGCCTTCACAAACTAGTTTTGTACCTAAGGTTCCTGATGTTGTTTCTTTCCTACTCCCTCCCATAACTGAGTCACGCTGGATGAAAGCATCTGTATGTATATATATACATACAGATATATATGTATATATATACATACAGATGCTTTCATCTATCTATCTATATATATATCATTTATATATATATAGATGATAGTAGGTAGATAGATAGATAGATAGATAGATAGATAGATAGATAGGCATGCTGTCTTTCTTTCTTGGCCATGTGGTCATCTTTTTTTTTAAGTAGGAAGAAATGGTCTAAAAACTCAATATATATATATATATATGTATATATATATATATATATATACATATATATATATATTTTTTTTTTGGTACTGGTACTGGGGATTGAAATACCCAGGGGCATTTTACCTCCGAGCTACACACCTATCCCTATTTTTTATTTTGAAACAGGGTCTCACTAACTTGCAGAAGGCCTCACTAAGTTGCTTAACCTGGCTGCGAATCTGGGATCCTCCTGTCTCAGCCTCCCAAGTACTGGGATTATAAGTAGGCACCACTACACCTGGCTTCTGTTTATATATTTGTTATCCACCATTTCACCCTCTTTTCATGTTGTTTCCCTGCTATCTATTGGATCAAATCTATATGACTCTATTGTTCTTTCATAACCTGAGCCTGTTTTCTTTCTCTAGCTTCCGTATAGTTCTTTGTGATTGACTGCACCTTGTGCCTCTCTCGTACATAGATTATTCTGACCCTTGTTTTCATGTTGTTGATTATGTTGTTTCTAATCTGGAATGGACAGATCACATCTTACTCAGAAGCTATCTCATATCCATGTCTTCAATGAAAACTTTCTTGATTCTGATTGATTAGCAAGACCAGCTCTCTAGAGTATAATTATAGGACTGATCAATTATTTAGCATCAGTGAATGTTATCTTTTGTTGGTTTTCATTCTTTTTCTATGTTTTATTTGCTAAAAGAGATCTTAAAATTCTTCTGGCCTAAGGATCTTTTTTAGTCCTCAGAGGTCATGTATATAGTTAAAATTATGTGTCAGACATTTTAAACATTTTATTTTAATCTTATAGTCTTGGGTTTTCAAATAAAACTACATGATACTTTCCTAAGTGCCAGAACTGTTATTGTACATAAGAGACCTAAGTTTCCTTCACTAAATTTGGCCTCATTCAAAACATAGCAGGATACCTTTTCTTGTCTCTGAAACCTTTATAATTCTAGCTGCCACTTCTCATATCATGCAGGGCAAGCCTAGGTAAATTGCATGCTAGGTAAAAGCTGCCATGGTGTTACCCACCACAGGAAGTGGTAGGATTGGAGTGTTAGTGGAAAGTCAGTGGAGAGCTCAGTAGGAAGGGGGACACATGAAAACAATATGCTGGTTATTATCAGTAGTTAAAACCAAGTGGATAGCAAGTGTTTCCATTTAAAAATCAATCAATGAATGCCAAAATTTCTTAGTCAGCATGAACCATTGATATTTGTAGATTTTATTCACTCTATCTCTGGTATTGGATTAGTCAAGAAATGGGACTGAAAAGGGTTTAGGAAATGCCATAAACTTTATTGAGTTTATAGACCATATCTTCCTACTTAAAAAACAAAAAAAGATGACCACATGGCATGGCCAAGAAAGAAGGACAGCACATAGGAAATGAACACAATGTTTAGCTAAGAAATGTAATGATTTATTATATGATAATGTAGACTCATGAGATGAATGCTATAAACCATTTTTAAAAATGAGGAAATTAAAAGGCAGATTATGCAACTGCTCATCTCTGAAATTTGACCTGTGTTGACATAATTTGCAGGAATTATTGAAGAATATATAATTATTAAAATATTTAAGCAAATATTCTAGTGAGGAGGCATTCTTTTTCCTGGAAATTTGATTATTGGAGGCCTTAAGAAAAATATTCAAGAAGAATTTTAGATATGAAAATGATACCACATAGTGAGCATCTGTGTCTCTCTCTTTCTCTCTCTCTCTTAATTAACATGGGTACAGTGTTAAAGTCAGGAGGAGTAAGTCCTGGTGTTGAGTAACATTTGCAACTCTCAGTGAAACCTGCCACAAACTCAGCCAGGAACCAAGGCTGTAATTTATACACCTAGAGGTTTCTGTCATATGAAGACTCAGAGGTTATTTTCAGCAGCAGCAATAATCCATTTACAAATGTGGAATTCTAATGTGAGAATAAAATTGGTCTTTATTCATGAATTTCTTCTTTGCATGTTATAAAATATATCCTGTGAATTGAGTTTTCAAGATCTGTTATTGTGGTGTTCATTTGTTGTGAGTGAATTTTTTAAAAATTGTATTTGACATGTACCTAGTTAAGTACTTGTTTTCAGCTTTTAGCATAATAAGCAATATGTGCTATCATAGCTTCAATTTTCCTGCCAACTAGAGAGTGACAGCTGTGTGGCAATATGTAATGCATATTTTCATCTACAGATAAATTGGAAGGAAGGAAAACCAGCTTCTGGGTGGGCAGGTCACTATCATTTAAATGAATCGTTAAAATTATATTTTTCCCTAGAAACAAAATGTAATTGCTTTTCTGGTTAGATGCACATTGAAAGGCCTTATTTATATTATTGTAACATATTTTCTCTCAATTTACAACTTTCCCAAGATCTTTTGGATTTTTTTTTCACATTTTTGTTACTTTTCTCCATTCAAGCAATGTGCACTTATTTCTTTGTAAAGCTCCATGGTATTTGCAGAAATTTATCCCTGAAGGGCAGAATTGCTCAGTATGTAGCATTATAAGACAGACCAGGCTCTTCCACATTCATCTGATTGGCAAGGAGGGAATTGAAACTAAGTAGACTGCCACTTTAGGAAGATTCTCAGGCTCACCTTGATTGAGGAAAGGTTACGGGCCTAGGCTCAGTATTTGAAATATGCTATATTTTAACTTCATTTCAAAGTGAAATAAGAAATGTCATTTGCTTATCACTTTTTCTGTTTTATACTTTCATTTTCCCACGAATTATAACACAGTCACACACCTTCAAGATGGCTTAGGAGTGCCCTTAACTATATATCCAAACAGTGTTCCAATGTGGTTGCTTAAAACTTAAAATTCACTTAATAATATACAGTTACAGTATTCATTTGCTGATTGGCACAAATGGCAAACAAGGTGAAATATCTACTGTGCCCTGTTCTCAATTTTCTTGTGTATAAATGATATTTTGATATTTTTTGTGCTGGCATGTCTTTATTTTGAAACTAGAGCAATATAATTATTCGTGATTTATTTGATATTCTGAATACATTTAATTGCACTTTGGACTGATACGATGTCATTTGCAATTAAAAGAGTATTAGTGAAATAAATTTGTTATCATCAATGATCTTTAGTACAATATTTAGGCCCATCAGATTAATCACATTTGAGGACATTAGAGAGAAGATGAAAAGCTAAATGTTATTTCTCTAGAGATCATTTAGGATTTGAGGATTTTATTGATTTAAAGGTGATAATAGTTTCTGTTGTCCATTAGGGGACATCAGCAAGTTATTATCTTTCTATGTGATGTTTAATCAGTATAGTGTCACATTCTGGTTACAATAATACACTCTGAGGGAGTTTCTTCCAGCCTAGTTTAATGATTTAATAAACATTTTGGACCCTTTTTAGACCTAATATATTTTATAGGCCCTTGTTGAAAAAACTCAAACATGGATCTGTTTCATATAGTCTTAATGAAGGCTCTGTCAAGGTTTGTTTTTTTTTTTTTTTTTTTTTTTTCTCCTCTTGAAGTTTGCACCATACAGATAATCCACTGTCTCCCCCATATCATTTCCACTATAATAACTGATAGGACTGTCTTCAACTATCCTTAAAAATTACATGAGAATCTATCTCTGTCAAGTCATATCTAAGAACCTAAGAGTTCAACACCCAGGTCGTTTCGTTTTATAGCTTACTGTCCTATACTTCCAGGATGCTTGACTTAATGTTAGTTATTAATTTGAAAAACAGCTATTAGTTGGAGTTTCTGTGTTACCTGACGGCCTTTTTAGTGACTCCTGCTTTTTTCACTGAGGTGGACAACTTCCACAAAGCCTACCTACTGATTGTATTTCTTCTTATCTTGGACACAAAGAGTTAGCTCAGTTTTAAAATTTCTGGTAAGAATAATGACCCATAGATTTGTTCTTCATTATCCATTTATAAAGAAAATAAAATCCTGGCATGCTGTTAGACAATTGTAATCCTACTACTCTGGAGGAAGATCACAGCTTCTAGGCCAGAGACAAGAACCTACTGGAACTCTGTTTCTAAAGAAAAAATAAATGGGGCTGGGGATATTGATCAGAGGTAGAATGTCTCTGCATTCAATTGCCAATACCAAACTAACTAACTAGCTAGCTAGCTAACTAACTAACTAAATAAATAAATAAATAAATATTTATGTATATCTACAGCTATGATATAATTAGGAATATAATAACTTTATTTTAATTATATATTAATTATAGATATTATCTGCCCTGAAATACTGTGGGAATATTGCTATTTTTGCTTGGGGTATCTGGGAACAGATGTCCAGTCCCTGATTGCCATGAGGCAGTGATTACTACCTCTATCATAACAGATGCTGCTATTATGCTGTTCATTCAGAATATAAGAGTAAAAATTGAATGCAGCGGAAACAACATCATCACAGAGCACCTGCTTGATGAACAGGGCCCCTTCCTCCCCATGCCTCCAGTCAGACCCTTGCTAAACCTTAACCACATTTAGGAGAACTTGACACATCAACCATGTCTATAATCATTATAATTAGTTTACATGCAAAGAAATCTGAAATTTCAACATGTCTTCTAATAACTATTATAAATTGGTATGGACAATTCATTATTTATGAAGGTTTTTAATTTCACCAGGAAATATGACTGCCTTACTGTAACATTAGATTTAGCTGACTAATGCTTCTTACCATTGTTATACCACTATCAAATCTGCTCACATGTACAAACATCTGCTTGTATCGCCATCAGTACCATTTTATTTCATGATGTCAGAGTTTTGACAATTCTAAGTTTTATATAATTGTTTTCAAATAGCCTTTTCCTATAGTAAATATAAATAAATGATAACTATATAAAATTAGAATAAATGATGGTCATGAGGCTCCTATAGCTTCCTACTTAAGGCATATTTAACACTTTTCCTTAAAACTCTATAGCTTTTTATAATTTCTTCCATTAATTCTTACCCATGAATTCACTCATTCATTCAGAAACCACTTTGAGGATCTTGTGTACACAGAGGATAAAAAAAAATCAAAAGTTGCTTATTTTTCCTTGCAAAATTCTCACAAATGTGGTGGAAGATATTTGCCTGTATACATATATAATATACATGGATAAATTATTTCTGGAACGGTGAACAGTTCTATTGTAAGCATTAAAAATAGAACAAATTCCTGACAATGGATTTACAGGAAACTAAAGTTAAGCGTTGTATTTGAACTAAACCTTGAGAGATTAACCTGATTTCTGATTTGCATCAGTGGTGTACATGAAATACTTCCAGTATATCTAGAAAGTAGGCTACATGATAGGTAACAAAATGTGATAATGACAGAAATTAAAATCAGACCTCAAAGGACCTTAAATAAGTTTAACCTTTATTTAATGGTAATTACTTAAGGGTTTTTGTTTGTTTTATTTTTGAGAAAGTGAGTGACTGAATTATATCATTATTGCAGAAAGATAGTTTTAGCCATATTATATAGGACATATTATCAATAGAAACCCAAATAATTCAGGAATGAAAGTGTTGATCTAAGTACAAGGCAAGGAAAATGACAAGAGATAATAATTACTAGGTTGATGGAAAAAAATATATGAGAGGAGAGGTGAGGAATTATTGTAGTGAATAGTGTTAGAGTAACTGACATAAGGTGAAGAATACTTTTAAACAGAATCACACTTTTATTACCTGCCTGAAAAAAAATCATTATATATATATGGTCTAGTTTCAACATATGATTATTATTTAAACAGTTACTGTTTGGGCTCAGAGGCAGAGAAGTCACCATTGGAACTTCTTAGTGTTCTTCAATATCTAAGGAGATTTTCTTTTTAGTGGGGGCATATAGGGAGAAAGAAAAAAGCAAGCAAGCAAATACACAAAAACTAAAAAAAAAAATAAAAAACAAACAAAAAATTAGGAAGCGATTTTTACAGGAAATTATTCGTTTTTAAAATGCTGGCCAATTTTAAACATTTTGTTTTCAGTTAGAGATCCAGGCTGTTTTTTCTTTTCCCTGACTTTATTGAGTTATAATTCAAAAGTAAAACTGTATTTTTTACAATATATTACTTGAATATGACATTGTGAACTTTACCTCAGGATAATTAACACATCTACTATTTCACATAGTTGTCTTTTTGGTGTTTCTGTAGTAAGAAATTTAAGAACTATTCTCTTTGCAATTTTCTATAAAGAATTAGTAGCTATGGTCACCATGCTGTAAAATAAATACCTAAAATGTATTTATCCTAACTGAAACCTGGCATCCTTTGTCTAGCGTATTCCCATTCCACCTCTTTGCCTGGGACCTGACAACCACCTTTCTACTACCTCTCTGAGTCAGGCTTTTGTTGTGTGTGTGGTAGTGAGGATGGAACCCAGGCATTCTACCTCTGAGTTACACCCCCCAGCCATATTTTATTCTTTTTTGAGATAGGATCTTACTAAGTTGTGTATGATCTCACTAAGTTGCTGAGGCTGGCTGGCTGTGAATCTGTGATTCTCCTGTCTCAGACTCCCAAGTACTGGGATTACAAGCATGCCTCACCATGCCTGGATCTCACTTTGAAAGTGTGTTTATATTTTATGTTTTTTACATTCCACATACAAGTGAACCGCATTGTATTCATCTGTTTGCACCTGGCTTATTTTACTTAGCATAATGTCCTTCATATTCATCATTGTTATTGCTAATAACAGGATTTCCTTCTTTTTATGACTGAATAATGTTCCTTTGTAGATATACGTCCATGCATACTTTGATGGACACTTAGACTGATCATGGCTTTTTGTGAAAAGCAATCAAGAAACACTGGATTTTAGATATCTCTTCGATGTATTGATTTCATTTTCTTTGGATATTGATCCATAAATGTGATTGTTGTATCATACAGCATTTTTATCTTTAATATTTTTAAGGAATCTTCATAGAGTTTTCAGTAATGGCTATATCATTTTATATTCCCACTGCTATATCACAGTTCCCTTATGTCTGCATCTTTGCCAACACTTATCTTTTGTTTTTAGAGAAAAGCTATTCAAAAAGATGTAAAGTGATATCTCATTTTATTTTAGCTGCATTTCCCTGATGATTAGTGATCTTGAGCATTTTTTATGCCCATTGTCCATTTACACTTCTTTAGAAAATATCTGTTATCATGTCTTTTGCCTTCTGTGTATCTGGATTAATATTATTATTTTTTATGTGTTAATCAGCTTTCTATTAGTATGACAACTTACCTGAAATCATGAACTTGAAAGGAGGAAAAGTTTATTTTGGCTTACAGTTTCAGAGGTTTCAGTCTATGGTTGTTTTGTTGTTTTGAGGCTTGAGGTGAGCCCAAATATCATGGCGGGAGTACATGATGGAACACAACTGTTCACTTCACAGTATCTCAAAATTAAATGAGATGTGGAAGAAGGGGCTGGGGTCTCAGTAACCTCTTGAAGGGCACTCCCAAATTATCTAACTTCCTTCTAGGAGGCCCCAACTTTTAAGAGTTCTGCTACCACCCAATAGCACCACATACTGACCACCAAACATTTAGCAAATCGCCTTTAGGGAACACTCATAAAACCACAGTACTTGCTATTGAGTTATTTGAGTTCCTTATATATTTTGTATATTGCTGTTGCATCAAATGTATGGTTTGCAATATGGTTCTCCCCTTCTGTAGGTTGCATTTTTACTCTCTTGATGGTTCCCTTTCTGTACAGAAACTGTTTAGTTTGATATAATCCCATTTGTTTATTTTGCTTTTCTTGCTCTAATTTTGGAGTACTATCAAATCACAGAATCATTGCTGCATCAATATCAGGAACCTTTTCTCCTGTTTTATTCCAGTCGATTTGCAGGTTCAACTCTTACAGTTAAGATTTTAATCCATTTTGCTTTGATATTTGTATATTTGTATATAGCTTGAAGTAAGGATCCAGTTTCATTCTTCTGCAGGCAAATATCTAGTTTTCTTAGCATCATTTATTGGAGACTGTTTCTCCCCACTGTGTTTTCTTGGCACCTTTGAGGTCCATTGACAGCAAATGTGTAGATTTATTTCCGATTTTCCAGTTCCCTTTCTTTGTCTGTGCTTATGCTAGTACCATGCTGTTTTGATTACTGTAGCTTTGAATGAAGATTGTGGTCTTTCCTATGTTCATTTGACACTGATTATATGTCTAAGTCCATGATTTCTTATGCCTGAAATTAATTTGATCATAAGGAAAAATCAAATATGAGATGTATGGTGCAGCATAATTACTTTATTGTTAAAAGTAAAACAAAATTTATTTCTTACACATTGTAGATGTTTACTTCACATACGAAGAACCATGTATTTTTATTATTATATTCAACTCTTAGTATTTGGTAGAATATAAGAATATATGAGTATGTTTTAAAATTTCCAGTGAAAAGATAAGAAATTGCATTTTTAAAACCATCTAATGATCCTCAAGTGCCACATCAAATAAGAAAGCTACTAAGTATTCAAATTCAGTGATTTAAACTAAATAATTAAATGATTATACTGGATTAAGATTTAATTTCTAGTTACTGAGACCAGAGCAATTTTATATTCAAAGGATTATTTCAAAGTCTTTTAATTGTTTGAAACCTATTTTAGAGTATCTATCAACTTCTGACAATAGTACTCTCTAGTTTCAGTCTTTAATGTTGCCTACTTTTATCAATCTTACACTTTCTGGTTCAGTTCTAAAACCCTTTCATTCACAAATATTCTAGATCAGTGATTTTTTTAATTGAAAAATATCTTAAATTCCACCTCTTCAAATCAACTGACTCCTGGGTACAGTACATTTGAAAAATGTTCATTCAGCCTGTTCTTAAACCTCCAGGGACTGGTAATTCTGTATTTTTTGGTGCATTCCAATATAAAGATCTTATCCAGCATAAACCTTAAGAGCCTGGCCTTAACATATTTTCCTTTTTTTGTTTCCTTTGGCAAATTATTCCCAGTTTCCTCATCATGTATATTTCAATCTGAGTACCTGCAAGGATCCAATTTTATAGGGAAGAGCCCATGTGTTTTAGAATCATACAGGTATGGCTTATAGTCCTGTTTCCAGATTTTATTACATATGATCTTGGAAAAAGTGTTTACATTATCTTTTTTTTTTTTTTTCATAGAAAAGATAGAAGTCTTATTTAGGAAAGTGAAGGATATGAGGGAATAGGTAGGCCTCAAGAAGGGAGGACAGCAGCCACAGTAAGAGAGTCTTTATGGCTTTTTCAGTTCTTTTATAGAAGGCACAAGAGGGGGTGGGGGTTTTGCACAGTGGAAGTCTGGACTTCCTCAGGTTCCCCATCATGAATGGGTGGTGTCTAGGTGGTGTTTGACCTTTATCCTCCTCTTGGATCCTTTGTTTACTAAATGTCTCAAGATCCTCAGGTGGAGGGAGGGGTCTTTGTGATTAAGGGTATGGGCTCTTTGAGGCCTCTGCCTAAGCCTAAAACAGAATACACCCCATAGGGAGAAGATAGAGATTATGAACTCTCCAGACCCCAAAACTACATTTTTCTTTTCCTTCCCAATTTGTCTCCTTTCTGCCTAATATTTTATTTCTTCTATTCTACCTCATTCTCCCTCCCCCCTACCCTGAGACTTCATTCCCTTAATATTAAGAGTTGACTAAGGACAAAATTCTATAGCTTCTGAGCTGACAAGGGGTGTCAAACCTGCCTATCTAGGGACCAGAAGTTTCATCTTGACAGATCTGAAGGAAACATAGGGAGGCCAGATTTTGTGGGTTTTTGTTGTTGTTGTGGAATGATCATTCTATCATTCTTTGGTGTTCTGGAAAAGAAGTCATACACATGTGAGATATTAGCCCCTGGCAACAGTAAATAAAACAGCAGAAGAGCATCCTGACACAAAGTATATTGGCCAAGAAAATGAGGATTTTATTCCATCAAGGTGTTAACCAATCATTTCCTTGTAAGGGGGTACATCCACCAAGGTAGTCCAGATGTCCAGATGAACTGGAAGTGTATAATAGCCCACAAATCCAACAAGCAAATTTATCAGTATCTCTTGGCATATTTTTGTGCCCAGTCCAGGAAAAAAGTTTGCTTTTCTACGGAAGAATAATATAGACATAATGTAGTTGTAGAGAAAAATCACAAAAATAAAACATCCTGATTCAGTCTTCTTGGTTCATTTGAATAATACTTTAAAATCTTCTAAAGGCTCACAGGAATAGTGTTTTCAGGTCTTATCAGTGTCCAGAGGTTTATTCCTGATTTTAGAGCCTTGATTCTGTAAAGTCTAAAGGGATAGGTTTAAATCCAGACATATGAATCCAGGAACTGTCGCAAGAAGAACTTGGAAAGGACCCTTCCATTTCAATTTTGTTATTTGTAAAATGGTGCTAGAAACAAATATAACAATCGTTGTAAAGATAAAATAAAAATGTTTCTAAAACATCAAATACAATATTGTAGTTTAATACATTTTTTTTCTTTTCTTAATATTACTTTTGATGGTTACTGACAGGTTACTTTTGATACCATTTTCTCAAGTATTCTATATACTGCTAAGTGATGCAAAGATTGCATTAACTTTTGGGTCTCTTTGTACTATTTACTCACAAGAAACTATCAAGAAAAATATGTCATTTTTATGCAAGAAATCCTGGCCTTCGTGTCAGTATCACACATAATACATTTTTAATGTTATCAATAGTAAAATAATCCATGTTATAATCTTCCTGTGTCCACTTGTCAAGCCAACTTTTAGAATGTTATTCAGTCAGCCAGTGCCTTGCCAGGTTACAAATGGGCCTTCTGCTGTTTGATAATCATCCCCCTCAATCAGTGCTAAAACACTGAAACAAAATAGCTATGATGTGGAATTGAGGATACAGCTGAGTGGTAAAGTATTTACCTAGCATGTGTCAGATCTGAATTTGGTTTCCAGCACCACCGAAACAACAAACAAACAAAAATTTCAAAGTAGGAGGGGACAGACTTAAGCCACAGGCAACTAAAAATCAATGCACTAACCCAATATTCTTCACCCTTCCACTACAACCACTTCCAAAGCATCTGATTTTACGAGGATCTAACAGACATTTCTCTACCTGCATGCTGCCTGCAAAGTCTTGTGAAAGAAAGCTTTCTAATGTCTTACTGTAATACATAGAGTGATTGTACCTGTTGATGCATCTCAGTGAAACTCAGTGGGGGCCATCAAATAGTGGACTACTGACAGGCTGCAAGTCCTCATAAAGACCAGGAGCAATGAAAAGGCTGTCATAAGTCAGAGCCACAGAAACCTATGTGTCGGTTGCAAGAACAGACCTAAAATCTAGAGTAATCCAGCAGCTGCAAAGAGAAAAAAAATGAAAAAGAAAGAATGAAAGAAAGAGAGGGAGGGAGGGAGGGAGGGAGGAAGGAGATTGAGGAAAAAAACAGGACTCTGAGTGGTCATTATGATTGGAGAAATAGAAGTACTTTTGCATTGCCTATATAAATGGAGTTGTTCAAACTCATGGAAAGGGCCAAAGAAGATCGAATGTATATACAGTTAACCATATTTTTGTATAATTTTAGTTTTGCACCATAGTATTAAGGAGGGCAGAGGAGAATTTAATGTTAGGTAGTTTATGGTAAGCCCATTGGGGGTTCTTCTTTCTTTACCATTCTTCTATAGAAGCACTTGAAGATTCATTTATAGTATGGAATTTCATTCAGAACCAATATAATCAGTTTTAAAGAAGGAACCCTTAATCGAGTATGACAGTATACACCTGTAACCCCAGTACTTAAAGAGTATCACAGATTTGAGGCTATCTTCAGCAACTCATTGAGGCCCTGTTTCAAAATTTAAAAAAAAAAAATTTGTTTTAAAGGGCTGAGGGTATAGCTTTGAGGCAGAACACTCCTGGGTTCAACCTCCAGGAAAAAAAAAAAAAGAAATGGACTCCTCTCTCTGTTTTGAATACTGAGACAATTTTCTCAGTTCTAGGGTTATAGCCTCATTTCTTGTCTTATTCTTTCCCAAAGACCAGTGGTAAAGTTACTGACCCACATGGAGTTCTTCTTGTTATACTAGGATGTAATTCTTCCAAGAAAGTTTGAGCCAAATCACAGTAGTTAATGTCATTGTTCAATTTCAAATTAATTTCTGGTAACATATCTGATCTCTCTCTTTGGCTTAGTAATTATCCTTGCTAATGATAAGTAAAATATGAAGTTAGATTCTTTTAATATCATAAAAACTTAGCTCTTCGATGAAATAGATATCAAATATTTAGTTTGTAATTTGAATATTTAAAATAAATTTTAATAGCTCTTTTTTTCTAGAAATAGTAGTTATTCTTACAAACTAAATACAAATAAAGTTTATAAAACTATATGAAAATGTTACATATTTATTTTTTAAAAATAATAAAACTTCGCTATATTGCTTATGTAGTCACCCACATTTACATAATTAGAGAAATGCAGAAACTTAAACATTAGTAACTACCCTGGCAGTTAAGAAAGACAAAATGATAATGAACTAAATCAAATTTACTACACAGCTGCTAACTTGAAGAAAGATCTTAAAAACTGAACTGTCTTGATTAAAACCAAGGTTGTTTACTTAAAAGTATTTTCTTGTCATGTATATGTTAAATAAAACAATTCCTATCTTTTTGGAGTATATTTTTCTCATAATTTATCCTTAAACAGACCTCAAAAATTGTTACGTGTTTAGAAGTATATTATTTTTATCCTTTATTCAGTTTTACTGATAAATATGTATTTGATAATAATGCATTTTTGCATCTATTTTCACCAAAGATATTGGTCTGTAATTTTCTTTTCTTGAGATACTGTTCTGTTCTTTTGGTATTGAGGTGATACAGGCCTCATAGAAGAAATTTAGAAGGATTCCATTTATTTCAGTTTCACAGAATAACTTGTATAAAGTATTGGATTTAGTTATTCTATAAATATTTTGTAGAATTCAGTGGGAAATCCATCTGGATCTGCACTTTTCTTTTATTGAAGCCTTTTGATTGTTGTTTCTATCTCTTTGCTTGCTATTGGTTGGTTAAGGTTTTCTATATCCTCTTGCTTCAATTTAGATAGGTTGTATGTTTCTAGAAATCTGTCTGTTGCTTTTATGTTTTCTAGATTATTGGAGTATACATTTTCAGACTAGACCCTGATGATCTTTGGATTTCCCCACTGTCTGCAGTTATGTGTCTTTTTTCATTTCTTATTTTAATAATTTGAGTAAATTCTCTTTTTCTTTTGGCTAGGCTATCTAAGAGTTTATCAATCTTGTGGATCTTTTCAAAAAGCTAGTTTTATGTTTGGTTTATCTTTTGTATTGAGTTTTTGTTTTCTATTTCATTGATTTTTGCTATGACTTTAATTATCTCTTACTTTCTACTGGCTTTGGGAATAGTCTGTTCCTGTTTTTCAGAAATGTTGAGGTGTGTCATTAGGTTGTTTATTTGATGACTTTCTGTTTTTCTTATGTGAGCACTCAGCACTGTAAATTTTTTCTCTTAAAACCACCTTCAGCCTGACATGGTGGTACATGCCTGTAATCCCAATACTTGGGAGACTGAGACAGAAGGATCACAGGTTTGAGGACAGTCTCAGCAAGTAATGAGATTCTTATCAATTTAGAGAGACACTGTTTCAAAATAAAAATAATACAGGTATGGGGGAGTATAGCTCAGAGGTAGAATGCCCAGTACCACAAAAATAAAGAAGAAAAAAATAACCTTCAAAATGTCCCAGAGATTTGGTATATTTTGTGTATATTATGTCTTTATTTTTGTTTAATCCTAGGATTTTTTAAGTTTCTCCCTTTATTCTCTGATCCAGTTATCATTCGGTCTCCATATATTCATGAAATTCCTTTTGGTCATCCTGTGATTGATTTCTAATTTCATTCGATTATGATCTGAAAAGATGCATGAAATTATATTAAGTTTTTTAATTTGCTGGTACTTTCTTTGTGGCCCAGCAAATGGTATATTTTGGAAAAGTTTCCATGAGCAGTTGAGAAGACTGTGTATTTATCTGTTGTTGCTTGGAATATTCTGTTTATGTCTATTAGGTCCATTTAGTTTATAGTTTTCTTTAGCTTCAAAAAGTCTATACTTATCTTTTGTCTAGAAAGTCTAATTAGTGTTATGAGTGATGTGTTTAAGTCTCTCAAAATTATTTTATTGGGGTCTATTTGAATCTAATGTCCCAAAGAATTTGTTTTATAAAAATGAGTATACCCACATTTGGACCACAAATGTTACTATCATTATATCCTCTTTCTAGATTGTTCCTTTTATTAGTAATAAGTGACCTACTTTGTCTCTTTAATCAAACTTCAGTTTAAAGTCTGCTTTATTGAATATGAGCATGGCTACTCTTGCTTGTTTTGGGTCTCTATTTATATCTTTTTCTATCCTTCCACGTTCAATCTATCTATATCTTTCCTGTAAGGTGAATTTCTTGCAATCAATGTATAGTTGTATTATGTTTTTCACTTAGCATTGCCAGTGTATGCCCTTTAAATAGGAAGCTTAGACCTTTGGTATTCAATGCTATCACAAAGATTTTTTCCTGTCATTTTGAATTTTATTTTGTTTGATATAGTGTTATATCTCATTTGCTTAGTAACCCATTGGGGAAATTTGCCCCTTCTCTGGTTCTGGTATTTATTTATTTATTTTTCTTTGTGTTTTATTTTTTTTTAATGTTTTCTCTAGTGATGTCTTTGTAATCATGAATTATTTTAGATTCTTCTTATCTTGGATGGTTTTTAAAACAGCCTGAATCTACGGTCTTGTTTGATATGTGAATATAATTATTAGTATTTTCTTTCATAAGCCAAATAAATAGGGCTTTCAGCATTTTAGTGTCTTAAAATGTGAGCTTATTATATTTTTGCTTCCCCCAGATAGCTATAGTGTAAGCAAAAATAAGTTACATCCAATATATGAAAGAATGTATCCAATATTGAGATTATAAATACCTCATCTCAAATGTTTAATTTAAAATTTATAATGAAAAAGCATATTCAGGAATATTGTATCCTGCCAATATCACACATCTATTGAGAGAAAAATGAGTTAAACCAAAGTCCATATTCTTTTCAATATAATGAACTACTTCAAGTGGAAGATATATCCTTGTCCCTCTACCCACTGCTTGTCAAAATGTGAAGTATGTTGCCCTCACCCAACTTCACAATACCCTAAGGAAGTAGTTTTCAGTGATTGGGATTTTTCCTTTTTTCATGATTCACATTCTATTTATTTGTATTGTTTGTTAATCTTAATTTTACAATATAATGAGGTTAAGAGTAATAAAAACAAACATGCACACAGTATTTGGTGTTTTTCCCTCTAGATCCTACCCCACTTCCTTCACTTATCCCTCAATATTGTTAAGGTTAGTATTAATAACTTTGTATATGTACATAACATTATTTGAACTCTTTTCTTCATCAAGTCTCCCTCCTCCCCTAACCTCTCCACAATTCTCTTCTAATATTCTACTGGTATCTCCTCATTTATCTGAATTCTCTTTTGTTTCCCCACTTCTTTCCATCTTCCATATATGATAGAGAACATACAAATCTTTACTTTCTGATACTGACTAATCTCATTTAGCATAATATTCTCTAGTTCTATTCATTTACCAACAAATGACACAATTTTGTTCTTCTCTATGGCTGAGTAAAATCCCATGGTGTGTATATACTATAGTTTTGTAATCCATTCATTTATTGATGAGCACCCAGACTGATTCCATAATTGAATATTGTGAAGTGTGATGCTATAACATGGATATGCATGTATCACTATAATAGAACAGTAAAGAAAAAAATTAAAGAAGATATTATAAAATGGAAAGACTGCCCATGTTCTTAGATATTAGAATAAATATTATAACCCGGGCATAGTGGCACACGCTTGTAATCCCAGCATTCGGGAGGCTGAGACCAGAAGATCCGTGTTCGCGGCCAGCCTCAGCTACCTAGAGAGGAACGCCACCACTTAGTGAGACTCGGTTTCAAAATAAAGAATAAAAAATAGGGCTGGGGGTGTAGCTCGGAGGTAGAATGCCCCTGAGTTCAATCCCCAGTACCGCAAAAAAAAAAAAAGAATAAATATTATAAAATGGTCATACTACTAAAAGCAAGCCACATATTCAGTACAATCCCTGTCAAAACTCCAGTGTCATTCTTTACAGAGCTAGAAAAAAAAAAACAGTTCTAAAATTCATATGGAAAAACAAATGACCCAGAATATTCAAAGCAATTCTTAGCAATAAGAACCATGATGACCATGATGGAGGTATCACAACATCTGATGCCAAATTAGATTACAGAGCTATAGTAATAAGAACAGCATGGTATTGGCACAAAAATCAGACACATAGATGAACAGAATAGAGTAGACTAGAATAGGAGAGAATAGAATACACGCAAGCAAATATTCACACTAATAGCCAGTTTATTTTTGACAAAGATACCAAAATCATGTGCTGAAGAAAGCACTACCATTTCAACAGAAGTTGTTGGGAAAACTGGTTATCCATATATAACAAAAACCCAATCTCTCACTCTGTACAAGAGTCGATTCAAGATGGATAAAAGACCTAGAAATTAGTCCAGAGACTATACAGTTACTAAAAGAAAGGATAGGACCAACTCTCTAACATATAGGTAGAGACTTTCTCAATAAGATATCCAAAACTTAGGATATAAAAATGAGAAGCAATAAATGGGATGACATTAAATTAAAAGCTTCTGTGCAGAAAAGGAAACAAGAGTATGAAGAGAGAGCCTATAAAATGAGAGAAAAATTTTGCCAGCCATTTCTCTGATACAGGACTAATATCTAGAACATACAAATAACTTAAAAAGAAAACAACACTACAAAAACAAATAACTCAGTTAATAAAGTGTCAATGGATATTTTTCAAAAGAAGAAATTCAAATAGCCAATTAATACAAAAAACAATGTACAACATCATTAGCAATCAGGGAAATGCAAGTCAAAATTACACTAAGATTCTAACTCTAGTTAGAATGGCAATTATCAAGAATATAAGCTTTAATAACTTCTGGTGAGGATGTGGGGAAGTAGGAACCCCACAAAATACACTGTCGGTGGTATATCAAATTAGTACATCTGCTATGGAAATTAGTTTGGAAGTTCCTCAGAAGACTAAAAAAGGAACCACCATATGATTCAGCTATAGCATTCCTGGGTATCTTTTCAAAACAATTACTGGGATTTTAACTCCTCAGAGAATCTGATAAAAACTATGTAAACTTGCTCTAGTAAACCTCACAAATGCACATTGAGGAGCCAGATTGAAGCAGTGGCAGTTGTCTGCAGTGCAGTTCTAAAAGTATCAGTAAAATGTCACTGGGAATAAGTTGAGCCAGAGAAAATTGACTTGAAAGGATTCTTTAGGGACATTTTTGTATGTAGCTGGGAGTTTCATTTTCATGTCTCTTGGGGAAACAGAAGTTAACTCAGTGATTAGGCTTACCTCTAACACATGGCACTTTAGTATAAATTTTTGCTTCCCGGTGGATCTATTCGAGCAACATGTTGGATAGCTCCCAAATTCAAGTGCAAACTGGTTTTACAGTCCTACTTATCCTCTTGGCTGGGTGCCATTGTTTCCATATCAGGGAGACCTTACTCAAAGGCAAACTTTTAAGAAGTAACACAAGCTCTCCACCTGCTTCTCAAGAGGTTTTGGAACCAGTTTAATAGCAAAGTTTAATTCTTACTGATGCTATTTAGGGCTGCAGTCCAGGACAGGAAATAAAGGATGACTATTGCAACCAGTGCCCCATTTCTTTCCCTAAAGCAAAATGATCTGATCTAGCTCTAAAATAATGTCAGACAGATACATTGAGACTATACTGAAGGACATCAAATCAACAGCCTACTCAGCTTTTTACACTGTTTAGATGTATTGATTTGACCCTGAATATACATTAACTATTTTCTACACATTTTCAGGAAATGTATAATCACTTGATGCTTATAGGTATTGCTATATATTTCATTAGGTATTTATTCATATTATGTTAGGAAATAAACATGTTTACAGATATGTTCTCAATAACAAGTAGAATAATTATCACATTTTCTCATATTTTCCTTAAGTTATAATCAATAAATTTCTTACAATATACACATGAAATTATGATTGGGGGGACAGGAACAAAAAATCACTTTGGTCCTCTCTTTAAAACTCTTCTCATTTGCTTACCTGAATTTGTGCTTAATAGAGAAATTATCTTGAATTTTGTGTCTATGTACTTAACAATAGCATCTCTCTGGATGTAATCATAAAACAAAATGCCTATGGCCTTCAATTGAATGTACACATATATTTTAGAAACCAGATTATTTTAATGGATTTCATAATCACTTGCTGTTATATATCATGTTGGTTTGGAAAGCATGGAAATTTATTGATTTTATGTTTCCAATTTTCTACTGAGTGGTTAATCCTTTTATGAAACAAAATGTATTTTAGTGGGAAGAAAGAAAATACTACAAATATATTTAGGCTGATAAGATTCTCCTGGCATCAGAGAAATTGAGTGATACATTATGAGCCTGTACAAATTGCATTGCTGAATACCTAACAATTACAAAAGCTGAAAGATTTTAAGAGATTGAATCATCCAGAGAACATTCATTATCACCAAGTGCCTTAAATGCCACTTAGGAACAGCTTGTTAATTGTGTGGAATTCTTATAAAATGGAGAATTTATCATATGGTTATATGGTTAAAACATGATATTCCTCTATTATATAAATATATGTATTTTATCTATCTGTAGATAAATAAAGCTAACTTTCTTTTATTAAAATATGAGGAATTATAATATTTGATTCTGCAATGCTTGAAAAATACTTACAATAGCACTTATTTATAGCTCTTATGCAAACCATAATCCTCATGTACATGCAAAATTTTTCCCAGAATACTTCTTTATCTGATTGTGAAATAATTATAAACTATGCTGATTCTAAGTTTGTTATTGAAGAGAATACTAATGTATGTGATTTTTCATTTCATAATTTATCCAAGAGTAAATTAAAATAACAAATTATATACAATCCACAATATTTTTTAGCAGTTCAAAGCTGTACAGTAGTAGCACATGTAGCTGATACTATTAGTTCCAGTAATATTTGGGTTGCATTGAAGCATTTTTCCATTTAAAACTTTAATAATATATTTAAATATGCATATGTGTTGTCTAATATGCTACCCTGGTTAATTTTTCATGTATATGATAGTCCAGCTTTCCATCTTTCTTTTCTGTATACTAGTACTTAGGTTCACTTTGCCTTAAGCAACATTCTGGTCTTGGCTCTGTAATGTGCAGTTTTATTGCTGTCAACATCTGTCCTTCCCTTAATATGTGAAGGATAGGTGAAGTCACTGAGGTATTACTTTGGGAAATTGAAATTAGGAACACAGAAACTATGATTAGATGTATGCAAATCATGGAAATGTTAAATATGTAGAATTGGGGTGGGACAGCCATTTTCAGGCATGTACTTAATGATTATGTCAGAAGGTAAAGCAGTCTTCAGGGAATATCTAAAGAATAAATTGAACTTATAGAGAGAAAGGGACAAAGATCCTTTTGGACTAGAGCAGTGGTGTATTAGAATCAGCTTGTATGACTCACAGGAACCTATTGCTAAATTTTCATGTTAGTTGACTTCAAGTGGTACTTTGAAAGCAGCTGTAGGGATATATTTAGACTATGGATATGGAGCTAACAAATGCTCCAAGTCAGGACCCCCTGTCCATGATAGTTGGTTGTTATATATTTAGCAGTTTATACTGCCAGAGAAATTCCTGACAAATTCACAGTTTCAAATCCTTGAAAACTAGCAAAGCATTATTTCTATGGAATGCTTTCTTAGACTTGGTAAACCTCACATTTATGTTATGTTCACTTAGTTGCCATAAAAGTTGTCACAATTCTAATCAACATAGTTGGAAGATAAGGAAACTTGGGTTGCTAATATAATATTCATGTTAAATGTTTTATAGTACTTGTCCAAGTCTTCATTCTTTTTTATTGACCCTATAAAATTTATACTCAGTGCCAACTAACATCAAATGCCAACTATGTTGGCACCATGATGAGACCTTTTTTTCCCCACATGAATTTCAGTTGATTGATTATCAATAAAAGGAAATATAGGGTTGAAGGGAAAAATATAATAAATGTAGTATCTTAATGCAGTATCTTAGGAGATATCTGATTATTTAAAAAATTATGCTTTTAAATACAGAGCTGTGGTCACTTGCTGCCATCATAGGCATAAGAAGTTGGTTTTGATCAATTGGAGAGTCAGATTGCAGAGAGAGAGAGAGAGAGAGAGAGAGAGAGAGAGAGAGAGAGAGAGAGAGAGAGAGAGAGAATAAAGAATAATATTAACCAGGTAACCAGGATTGCTTTTCTGTACTTTTCCTAGTTTTGTTTTATACCATTTCCTCTAGTGTCTTTTAGAATAAGGTTAATAAATATCTTGTCACAAATTATGTTAAACAGATTCACTGTTGGAGACTATTTTGAGAGGAGGCAACCATTCTCTCTCCCCTCCATTCTCCCTGTTCTATCTTTACCCCAGCTAGTTATTAGATACACATAAAATATAAAATTCAGTGAGCATGAACGGCATTTTAAAAAATGGTTAACCCCAAGAGTTACTAAAGCCCAGTAACTGCTACAGGCCCTATTCCCTCTGTCTTTATTGACCTTAGAAATTTTATGGTTAGGTATCAAATACCAGGAAGGGGCATTTTCAGTTCTAGCTCTATCTTTTGACTTGCTGGAAGCATCTTTAGTAAAATACAGATACTGACTCACTTTTTTAAGGATTTATAAATCTTAATTGGAAGTATCTTGGCACTTAAGTGCCAAAAGAAGGATTTTACCTCCTTAGGAGAGGTCCAGCAGTACTATTTAGAGAAATGCAAGCTGTCATAAAGGAGTCTTGCAAAATGACATGCCTTTGGGCTTTCAACTTTAAGGATAGAAAAACCCAGTGCCCTGTTTGTTTTGTGTTTATTTATAAAATGCCACCAGAAGAGACCATTATTTTTCTCTTGAACTAAAAGTCTAATGATGTTTTGGGGCAAGTGTTAACCTTTAGCTGAGAAAGCATTTATTTGGGATACATATTGAAACATGCTTCTATTGATTGCTTCTGGCATATTGCATAAAGAACAGAACAGAGATGGATTCCTATAGAAGAAATGGATCCAATTCAACAAGACTGGGTTCTTTTCACTTATACTAAAATGCGAGTGAAATACTCTACTAACATATAAATAAGTAAAAATATTTCTAAAAACTTAAGATCATATCTGTTATCATTGTGTATGTTTTGAGTTTAATTTCCCAGCAATGTAAGAATAGGCAGGTATTCATTATGGTGAAACATGGCATTATATATAAATTTGTCTTCTGGCTCATAAATATTTAAGGCCTATAATCCCAGTATGTGGGAGGCTGAGACAGGAAGATCACAAGCCTGGCCTCAGCAATTTAGCAAGATCTTCAGCAACTTAGCATGACTCTATTTCAAAATAATAATTAAAAAAAGACTGAAAGTATAGCTTGGAGGTTGAATGCCCCTGAGTTGAATTCCCAGAACAAGAACAATAACAAAAAAAAAAAAAAATTAAGGAAGGTTACTTTATGGCATCTTAATTTTACTAAATTATACTTTCCTCCCAAAAGAAGTAGAAAAAAATAATTATAAAACCATTATGATTATGTATATATACATATATATGCATATATATGATTAAAGTGAAATATTTTCAGACAGCGGTACTCAAACAAATAAAAGTTTTAATTATTAATAGAGTCAAAGACTACTGACCAAATAGCCCAGAAGATGGTCTCATATTCATATACCTCTTTCAGTGAATTTCAGGCCCAGACTTTTTTAGAGTATTATCTTTTCACTCTTAATAAGGACATGACAAATGCTATTGATGTAGTTTATTTTTGTAAAAGACTGAAAAGTGGCTTCAATCAGAGGCACATATCCCACTGTGCTTTGGTTTAGTAAATGGATTATAAAATGAGATATATTCAGGATTGACCTGCAAGCAGGTTTGCATCCTAAGGTTGTGATTAGAGGACAAAAGCCTATCTTGATACAGGTATAGGATTTCATACTATTTTAAATAACAACTTTTTTACCCTTCACAGAATTGCTAGGCTTTCAAACTTTTGGAAAAGCACTGTAGTTTCCTTCCTTGACCCAGGCTTGAGATGTAGTGATTTAGAGCTGGTGGCCACATTAACAAAATTGTTACTCCTTCCTGATTCTGATCACCAGGGGACTGGAGTTCCCTTGTCCCAGAATTCTATGAACAATGCTGGCAGCTTGGAGCTCAGCCCAGGAAAACTGACTCCAGGTGTGAGACTGCAGCCTGCATTCCCCCAGAGCAGAAGAAAACAGTAATTTTTCCACTTTTCTAAACAGCTCTTTCAGTCCAAAGCCAAGCAAAATGCAAATATAAAATTCATTCAAGATTGCTTTATTTTTAGCATTTAGCACAATACAACTACAAAACTACCTCCAAATAATTACATAAAGTGGCACAGTAAGGAATAATTTACTATCACATCACCACTAGGCAGCTTTCTTCTAGGAATTTAGATATGCCATACCAAAAGGTAGCAAATGATTTCTCATTGCACTCAAATAACTGCTATTCGGTTCTTATGAATGGTGCATCTGTTCTGCTATATAGTCTTTAATAAGGTAGAGTGGAAATGTAGAGCCTTCACCTGTCAAAAATGTGTATGTAATAACAGAGGACAACCAAATTAAATCCTTCAGAACTGAAATTAGTCTGTAAAGTTGGTTCTGCTGATGCTCAATTGACCAGTATTTACTGAAAAATCACTGTGCTAACAGTATTACAAAGAGGATAGGCTGTGCATATTGGCACAGGCCTGTAATCCCAGCTACTCAAGAGGCTCAGGCAGGACCAAATACAAGTTCAAGGCCAGCATGGCAACAGAGCAAGATCCTGTCTCAAAATAAAAAATAAAAGGGCTGACAATGTAACTCAGTGATAGAGCACTTGTAGGCCCCCAGATTTAACCCTAGCACTGCAAGAAGGAGAAGGGGAAGTAAGACCAATGGGAGGAGGCATTAGCAAGAAGAAGCAACAAAGCACAGATTCAATTGGGAACAACAAAAAAAGTAAATGAAAGCATAAAGTGATAACCAACAGAAACAAAGACTGTAGGATAGAAGAAATGTTTTTTTCCTGATTTAGCTTAGGTTTCTGGCTAAGACTCCTATAAAAGAGACAGATTGATAGGAGAAAAGCATACATATTTATTTAAAACATTTTAAGTGGCATAGAAGCCTTCTTAAATGAAGACTACAATAAATAATGTTACATATTTTATACTAAATTAGATGAAGAATAAACAGTCATGGAGAAGTATCATTCGTGTGATTTAATGGTGATAGACTGGGGGGAGCTTAGCAAAGCCTATTTGCTCTTCACCAGGTTCCTGTGTCTTCAGAGATAAAGATGTCCCTTTCCTCCAAAAGAGAAGCCACCTCTCAAATGAAGGTCCTAAAATCTCCTTCAGAACACAACAGGAAATGCTGTTTCATGACTTGCTTCAGGGGAGAAAAAAAAAGGAGCAGATAAAAATAATCTTCTTACTTGTGCTATTTCCCCAGGTCTCTTCAGCTTAAAATACTCATTTTTTCCAAAGTGCCTAATTTAGGGGTTGCATATATTGAATCCCATCAAGATTATTCCGTAATGTTCTTGATGAAAGGATTGTGATATTCTTTAATTTAATCTGCTTCTATGACAATCTGTTGAGATACAATCCTTGAAAATTAGTTTGTTGGCTATAAAAACATTCTAAGCTCCAAACACTGAAAAGAATATCTTTTATATAGATATTTTTCCAATTTTTGTTTTGTCTGTTACCTGGGTTTTTATGTCCCTATTGTACCTAGCTATAATTATTCAGAAATCAATCCCTTTGTATGCAAGAGTAGTTAATTCTGTGTTATGTGCAGTGCCATTAAAAACAAAATGTTTTGACACTTGTAGAAAATGATAAGTCAAATTTTATTCAGGATCATTCAAATAACTATAGGGATTACTTCAATAAGGTTTCATGAATTTCTGAATGATTTATATTTTCTGACTCCATCTTGAGTGCTATTTTTGTCATCTTCCAAAAATCAGTTAAAATATGCCCATTATTTTAAATAGACTTCATGAATTATAAAATTTGTATTCATGTATATATCCTATATTCTAACCTATTGATATATCATTTCAGTTTGACAAATTCTTTAGCCACTCTCATTTCAATGCACACATTAATTTATCTGACATTATAGGAACATTAAGGAGTGTAGACATGAATCATACTATGACTACATAAAGATTCTAATAAAATAAAAACTGTATCTATTGTAGGGTATGTCTATTTTTCTAGATCTAACTCTTGGAAATTAAAAGTATTTCATTTATTCTCCTATGCTTTGCCCTTGTTGCCATAGGTAAACTATGTTTTTGTCTTCCTAAGAAGAGCTAAATTTATTTCTGGAATGATACCTTAATGTAAAAATTTATTATACTTGTTCTTATTTTATTGTCACTATTCATATGACATGTAGTTTACACAAAATAATCTTTAATTACTCAATAGTTAATTTTTCTACCATTCTATGGGTAAAAATAAATAGTGAAATTGATTTGTACTGTAAAAACCCTAATAATGTAAAGGCAACTTAAAATTGCCATAATAGAGAATGAAATAACTACTATTTTAAAAAGGAGTACTATGTAAACTAATTCCCAAATATATGCTTTGCCTAATTTTTGGATATATACACATAAAAATATATAGGAGTTCCTGTTATGAATTTATATGGTGGTGTGTATGTATAAATATTAATGAGTAGTAATATATTTATGGGTTTATCTAGTAATTAATAGACAGATGGTTGAAGATAGATTGATAATATAAACTTGTAAACATCCCCAAACATATAAATATAGAAGTAGATCAAAGTTTACTTAGAATATTTCTTAGTCATAATAATAATTAAATTGAACCACAGCAATAATAAATCTAAAATAGTTGTAGTACTAAGATTCCAATGCCAGATTCCTTAGTAAAATGATAATCAAATGAGGATTAAAATATTGGAACAATCTGAGAATTTTCATTGTAACTATTTTTTGCAGACAAATGTATTCCCTTCATTCCTTCAAGAAAGGATAGTTAATGCATTCATGACCTTATTTTCAAATAGAAGGCTAAAAATGGCCTAACTAAATTCCTTGTGTATTATCTAGGAGACTTGCCAGGATGTTGGCAGCCAAAGGGGAAGGTCAGAAAAGTTTCCAATCAGTCAAGGCATGTAGAATAATGAATATTCTTCTTTTGCTGCACTGTTATTGCTAAAAATAATAAGCAAGTAAAACTGCTATCTTCATCAAAGTGTATGGCTCTCTGCTTGCACATTAGTATACAGCCTATGTGGTAACAAATCAGTCAGAACAGGTAAATAGCCTCTGGCAATTTTATACATAATCTAAATGATCTGCCAGGTTAAAACAAAACAAGTAGTTTTCTACTAAAGATTAGAAAGGGAAAAAATGAGATTAGGCAAATTAAGGTGTATAATAACTCTAAATTATGGTGGTTGAATAACATATTATCCATGTGTGAAAAATCTATGAATACCATTGTACTAATCAAAGAAACTAGCCCTCAAGTTAGTTTGGCAATAATAAAAATATATAGACATACATGTTATAGAGTTTAGAGCCTTTGTTTTACAAAGCATTCATTATTTCCTATGAAATCAATGACCATATTTATTACTTCATAAAATATATACTTGATAAGCACTTGTCATGTGCTGGTAATTGTTTTCAGGATCTTGATATAATACATGCAGTACTTTTTAAGAGACATATTCAGCATTGATTAAAGTGGTACATAGAAGATCCTATCTGCAAAGTTCTTTTCATACGTTAATTTTTTTATTTGGGGGAAATCCAAGTTATGGGAAGCAGAAAAATGTGAAGTAATTCACTCAATCAATTATCTTTCTTAACATCTTACTCAGTTCCTCTATATAAAGTCCTGCATTATATAAGTAAGTCCTGTATTACTAAGGCTGGTGTATCCTTACAGTATGTCATTAAAGGAATTACTATTACTGACATGATATCTTTCCTAAAACTGTATTTGCTAAATTTCTTCCTAGAAATGTCATCCTCTAAAATCACAGCATACATTGTAGGACTTAACATACTAAACTATCGTCAGTTTTTTCTATGGCCACTAAAATGAAAATTTATCAAGTTACTCTATTAGCTGACCAAGAATGCAAAATTGAGCAGAGGGACACTTAACGGATTAGATTATCACCAGGAGAATGTGTTTTTCATGTCATAATATTGGATACACAAAGCTGCCCAAAACTAAGTGACAAGTTTCATTCTGAAAGGTGAATAATTTTTAAAAGCACTAAAAATAAATTTGTACAAGATGGTTATCTCTAGATTTTTCAAATGTAATTTGTTCACATCTGCTTTGCCTGTTTTCCTAGAAAAATTATCAGAATCTCCATTAAATATTAAAGTACAATTAACAAATGCATTTACAATGACTCTGGAGGCCATAAATGCTTACAGAGTTAAGAAATAGAGTTACTGTTCCTGAAATATCCCTATGACCAAAGCTAATATCCAAATACACAGTCATAATGTATCTAGTAGAACATGAATGCGCAGTCTAGGAAAAGGGAAATAACATCCTTGATGGTCTTCATTCTTGGAATGGCATAATAGTATTCCCTTTTGGAATTTGTTTTAACATTTTAATGTTAATTGTAGAAATTTAATAGTACAAAAATGATGAGAATACTATACCAGTGTCTATATCACCTAGGTGATCAAAGAAGTCAAAACTATCTTTTTCAATAATGAGTTTAATTTGTTCCTAAGAAGGAATTCTGAATTTTATCCTTTTAACCATATCATCAAGCTGTCAATTGCATAGTAGATTAATGATGCTGAGTGTGGTATGTAAAATTATATTAGCAGCTCAGAGGGTAATTTCAGAAAACTAACCTCATGTTGAACTAAAGAAAATTGATTTTGCATTTGTTTTCCTGAAATTAAAAAAGGAAACCACATAAATATAACACAGTGTAGAAAATTAAGATGGAGTCAGATATCACTTAAAAACAAATAGTGGTATAAGGTGAAGTTTATATTTTATATGCATTATATTTAGTACTCAAATGAGTTTCCCTAGCTGAATAAAATATTTTATCAACATAAGGAAATGGAGAGTTTTTCCATATGCTATTTCTTTTTTTTTTTTTTTAATTTTTTTATTGTAGTAATTCGTGCAATATAGCATACATCTTTGTTAAGTACGGGTTGTTAACAACATATTTGCACACAGTTCTCATTTAACCCTTTCCCCAATTCCCACCCCAATCCCCTCCCCTTCCCTCCCCCTCAGGTTCACTTCGGTGAGTGACCTTGATATGATTGTGTAATTACAT